>SZWC01014366.1:59803-73709 GCA_023375785.1 Penium margaritaceum
CCCCCCCTCTGTTTTTCCTAAAATTCTGTTTGATTCTATGCAATTACATCAGCTCTTTCTTGCAGAATAGAACATGGAGGTGGATGACATTGTCCCATGGCATATGGTGCTTCGTGCATCTGCCATCTACTACATCTGTTGTGAGAAGTACAGCAACCTCATGTCAAATCCACATGCAGCCTTGGATGGCAAGCACTTGCCAATGTGGTTCAATCTCGCAACTCCAGACATAAGTGCCAAAAATCAGTCAAGACAAGTCATTCCTGTGGCTTGTGGCTGGTCCAACTCTTCAAGACCTAAAAAATGGACAGCTAGCTATGCGATCACCGAACCCGGAGTGGTCTTATGCCATCATAGATGCCAGGATTCACCACACTCTGTTTCACCATCCTGCATAGAACCGTTGAATCACGAATTCACGTTAACTACTACAAGTCCCTTGCACTCACACAATTCTCAAATTCTGTACTTTTCAAATCTGACACATGGACCTCTCTATTCACTCGGAATGTTACAAAGGTCCAACAAATGTATGCTCCACATGTCAGCTTTTGCTTATTGTCAAGTACTATCTGCCTTGCTTCAGTCTACATCTTCATCATGGAAGTGTTGCTTCTACATCACTCATGACAATGCACAAACAGTTTCACAAACATTTCACGTGTTTGTTCACAAAAACTAGAAATGCAACACAGACCTATCCCTTTGTACTTTCATACACCTTCCTACATTTTTATTTTTCTCTCATTCATGAAAATGAGGATGACCCAACTCTTGGAGACCTCAGAGCTGTCAGCTCACTGGGCAATCACCCAACCCAGAGTTTCTTTTGCCATCATACATGCCAAGATTTCCTGCAATCTATTTGATCATCCTGCATATGACCGTTCAACTATGGAATTCACATCGACTTCTACAAATCCCTTGAACTCACACATATGTGCAAGTTATCTGCTTCATCCACTCATAAATACTACAGTGGACATGTTCCATCCATTAATGTCCCTTTCACTTCCATGTAATGCAATCAGAGTTACACAGTTAACCAAATATACAGTTAAGTCTCACAATTGTGTCCGTTCACTCACGATTGCATTCATTTAGGCTCACAACTTCAACGTCTAACAAATCAAGCTTCACCATAGACAGCACACATGTACGTACATGTTCTTCCACTTTGTCTTCAGAAAAAACTTGTCACATGCACGTCTAAGCAAAAAATAAACCAACAAAACCAATGACATCAGTTCAGAACAACACATGACAACCTGACCAACCACTCTGTTTCCACACAAGGTTACATCATCCTCCTCCTCTTGCCACCACGATCTTCACTATCCTCACCCTCGTTCATATCCTCTCCTTGTAAAAACCTTTCCCCATCACTTCTCAGCCCGTTCTGGTGCTGCACGCCAAGCCATGTCAAACTGCGCCTCCCATCAGCAGCTGTGCTAGCAGCATCAACCAGGTCCACAAAAGTGCCCTTTAACAGACGCTGCACCGTCACCTGTGCCAACTGCTGTTGGGCAGCACCTAGAGTGTTAAAAAATTTCTCTGCCAAAAACTCCATGACCAGCCCTGCCATCTTCCGCAAACTTGATTGAAAACCGGCAGCAGCTACCACTGCTGCCTCACTCACGCTCTTTGCCCGAAACAGATATGATGGCGACGGTAGACTCTCAGTGGCATTTCTGTTCCACTGCGTGTTCCAGAAATTTGGCTCCCACACAAACCAACGCAACCACGTACTCGATGGAAAGTGTTTGTCGTGAAATCAACGCCACACTCCAACAGGTTCAGAACCTTTCAGTCCTTGCTTGCGTTGCCTCCACAACACACAGCCATAATGCGCTATGTTGTCCACAAGCATCTCCAACTCCAGGGGCCACACCTGTCCACCCTCAAAACCATGGTGTAGGTACGCGTAAAATGCGCTCCCCATGTTCAAGCATCTTCCCCCATAGACAGCAAAGCACCTCACTTGGACCTCCACGTCAACTGCCTTTGGCACATTGTCTGAAAACCGAACCAAGCCAGGACTGTTATTCAGCAAGCCATTCAAAGTCTTCACCTTGATCCTGCAAAACAACAAATCGCACGTTAGTCAACACTCCGACATCTGCAAACAACACTCAAGACATGACACAACCACGACAAGCCACTTAGGGTCCAATTCCCTCCACACGGACTTCGTTCGCTCCAAATGTACCCAATCCATTCAAACGCCGACCTGCATCATGTCCGCCATACACACAGAATCAAATCACACTACGTCAACAACCAACATGTCAAAGAAGGTATGCACTAATGTCCACGTCATGTACATCATTTGCTGCAATACATACCTTGCATCCTCGCGACATCTTCATCTTCCCATGTCTCTGTCACTTGTCGCTCCAACTCTGCACGAGCCTATGACTCCCCGCCCGAATCCACACACACCACACGCTTCCGCCTTAACTCTTGCCACTCTCTCTCAAGATCAGATCTCTTCTTCAGGTCGTCCCTCCTCTGGACGGCTGCTGCATCTTGCTTCTCCACAAATTGGTCCTCCGGAGCACTTGGAACTTCTCCCAAAACTTGGGCTTGTCGACTCAGCGGAACCTCACACCCACTCTTTCTCCACTCCACCCTCATGTCATGATGCATGAACGAATCCCCTTTCTTCAATTGCTCACATTCTGGCAGGATAGTAAAGAGCTTGCCCCCTACTCTGATCCCTTTATTGCAGTCTCGGGAAGCCTCACCCTTTGCCATCATCAGCACTGACTCTCCTTCCAAAAAGCCTGCTGCTTCACTCAATTCCACCCACTCCCTCGGATCACATCCTGTTAATCTCAACGCTTTTTCATGAAATTCTTTTCCCTTCTCTGAAAGGGTCACCAAACTGGGAAACGGAGTTGCTTCCACCACATCTTCCACAACACTTTGCCGAAAGGCTTCCACACCATCTCCACGGAGAGGCCACCGGGCCACATGGCCAAATGGCGGCGGATCACTTGACACTCGAGCATCCATCGGCAGCACACCAAGTTCCTTCCACGACACAACTTTGTCTAGTGCAGCTGCATGTGCCTTTGTAGCGTTGACGTCCGAAAACTGTCAAAACGTGTCCCCATACTCGTCTTCCACCACTTCACCCAATCTGTAACGGTCCATAGGAGGCATGGCCGCAACTTGTTGCATAGTGTATCCTGTTGGTGGCGCCTCCAAGGGTAAGCGCTCTTCACAAATCCTCCTTGTTCTCATCTTTCTGGCCTTCTTCAAAGCCTCCTCCATATCATCACGATACTTCTTTGCTGCTTCTTCTTCCATTAATCTTCGAGACGCAATTGTTGGCCTTGGAGTACTGGTCCCGGGAGCTTGGAGAATTCTGCGAACAACGCCGCGAAATGTGCTGGCAAGCGGCCTAGCCTCCTCATCACCTGCGGCTCCTCTCACACTTGCCCCATCGCCTCCCAATTCTGTGGCAGACGGCGACGTGGCATCAGAATCATGACTCCCGCCAACTTGACTACCAACGTCTTCCATGTCTCGCCCGCATAGCACGGAACAAGGACGTCATACTTGAGACGGACTTGTCAACTTCTTCTAAAATACGCCAAGTGAAGCCGCTTCAGGACGTTGCTCTCAAACCATTCCGCCCGCTCTGTAGCGGGGAGCGGGTGCTCCCCGCTCATGCCACTGAACCACACTTGTGGAACCCAAACACGACTCTTAGCACTCCTGAACGTACTCGTTCACAACCATGAACCGAGCCATGTCCCTGCTCGAGATCGAACACAACTCCATACTCTTTGTATATCAATGCGCTCACAACAAAGTTCTCTCCATGTCACCTAATATGTAACATTCCCGGTTCAGAGTACCCTCATGTCATGTCATATGTACCACACACCGGAATTCCTCTTTCCTGTCATTTCAAACATTCTTGCTTCAATTACTATATATACTATGTAACGCATTGCACCCTTGTGTGCAAATTTCCACTTGTTTCTTTTTCCTTGGACGGTCATGCGAACTCCGCGTGACCGGTGGGGGTGACCTCGTCACCCCCTTCTCGCGGCTGCGCAGGGGCTGCGCAGGCCAGTGCAGTGCCACGAAGGCCTGCGCAGTGCTGCGCAATTTCTATGCAACAGAAACTGCGTAGCAGCTGCAACGCTGCTGCTGCGCTACTGCTAGTGCGCAACTGCTGCTTCCGTTGCTGCTACTTCGCTGCTGATGCGCTGCAGTCACTGCAGCAGCTGCAATACTACTTGATGAGCTGCTGCTGCTTCCGCTGCTGTTGCTGCTCGCGGCTGCTGATACCGCCGCTGCTGCAAGCTGCTGCCGCCACCGCGCGCTGTCAGTGCTTGCAGTCGCCGCAAGCTGCTGCTGCAAGCTGCTACTCCTTTTTTTTTCTTGTACAGGCTACCATCCAGACACGGCTGCTGCTGCCACCCGGTGGTGCTGCTGTTGTTGCTGCTGCTGCTTTTGCAGGAGCGAGTAAATGCTGCAGCTCACCCGATGTGGTGGTGGGCACTGAGTGATGATGTCGTTGAAAAAACGGCTACAACAAGTCCCAGGATACGGCGGCAGCGGTGACTCTCACCGCTGCCGCCGGTGTTGCGTCTCTGTGGCGCAGCTCAGCGAGAGGAGTCTCGCTGCTCTGATACCATGAGAAAATGCGTGGAAGCTTCCTAGCGATATTGCCGCTGATTAGGCGTCAGTGCCTGGTCAGACAGTGACGACAGTCACAAGTCGTGCACACAACGGCAAGGATCTAGCTAGGGGACACAAGACAAAGTGTCAGAATGCTTCAATAACATTTACAGAGAGAAATGACAAATGACAGGTCCATGGCATACGTACCTGCCGCGGTGCACGGCGGGTGTCGCATGCGGCAGTGCAAGGTCTGTCCTAAAACCGGCCCAAAACCACTGTTTTGGCCCTAACTCAGCGTAGACAAGTCAGAACACTACGCCGTCTAAACCTACACGTGCAGAATCTCAAGCCGGACGCTACGACTGGTCACATGCATGCAGCCGGAAACAAATGGTGGACACACAATGCAAAGACATGCAAATCAGGCCTACGACTAGTCCACCGATAAAGTCCTACGGGCTGCAGAAAAACTGCAGAAGGTCCCAGACAGCATCCAGGACTCTGGGGCGACCGTCGATCAGCTCCGAGCAGGTAGTCCACCACCAGATGACGCCACCTGGGTCCGCATCAGGGATCTGCACGAGCATGGACACGGCCGAATGGTCACAGTAAACTACACAGGTCGACAAGAACGTCAAAAATCACAACAGTAACTAGGCAACCAATGCTAGTCAGGCGCAACAGGCCACACACTTCAGCCCAAAATGCATGATGCAACAAAACAGTCCTAGCGAAACAGGCACATCATTCGTTTAAGCTCCTCTAAAAGCTTTCAGCTTTTATTTCTGCACATAAGAAAAACTCACTCTTGTCATTGGCTCTCCACATGCAATGTGATAACTAAGCACAAAAATCCTCCGCAATTTTCACTTTGCAATGCATGCAGACATATGTGCATTGCTGAGGCTGCTTGCACTTGGTGGCTCGTCTCACTCCAACTATCTTCAACCACATTCATCAGTAGGGTACATGCCAGATTTCAACCTCTCTTGACTTCATCTCAATTGTCTCACGGGATGGGGAGGGAGGGGGGCGGGTGGGGGGGGGGGGGGGGGAGGAAGGGAAGGGGGTGAGGAGGGGGTAGCTGGTTTTGGACAGGGTAAAGGGGTTAGTACAAGGAGAGTGGGTGGCAAGCAAAGTTTGCAGCCCTTCCCCTATGCATATGAGACGGATGAGAGCAGAGCGTTGCCCAAAAAAAAGGGTCAATTGCTTCAGCTCGCACGACTTCGCCAACTAATGCCTCTAACTAGAATGCCTTGAAAACTGTTTCCGTCGCCTAGAGACTGCGCAACTTTTTGCGATGCCTAGAACTGGTTTTGGCGCTTCGAAAGCCGACGAAGTGCGTCAGATGAAATAGACCAGACATTCAAAGGGATACAATAACTTTCGGGTCACATGAGGGCTTCTCAACGCAAGAAGATGGAGAAGGGTATATACGAGCCATACAACTGCGTGGACGTCAGGGAAGAAAACGACGAACATGTTAGAATTCAAGTGAAGATAAGGTCGTAAATTCATGGTGCTGAAACTTTTTTGTATCATAATAAAGGGGCCCTGTCAACTCTCGTTAAATAGAGAATGGAGACGAGGTCATGTAAACAAAACAATAATTAAATTCAAATAAATGAAGAATATAAATGTTTACAAGAAATCGGTTCATTTTTTAAAACATGTTTTGAATTTTATTTTACTGTATGGAAATTGAGATAACATGAGAATAATGCAAAACTCGACTAGAGGAAAAAGGATGAGATCTTGAAATCATGAAAGAAGCATTGTAAAAAATATATGAATTCCTATTATTTTCATTCATAAATAATATTATTATTTTATAATCCTTATTTTTAAATTAATAGTAAAAAACAAAAAAGAAATAATACTCATCTATAAAGTTTAAATGTTTTATAAGTCAGATCTCTTACGTTTTTAACAAACTAGAAATTTTCTAATGATGTGTATCATTTAATCCATAAATTTTCTCATGAATTAATGTCAAATGATTTTCCTTGAACAAAAATATTTTTTACACAAATTAATACACATGTATATATGTATATGTGCGGACAAAATACCATAATTCATCATCACTTTTATAAAATTAGAATTGTAATTAGAAAAATAAAACTTTTCTACAGGTGAAATGATCAATCATAATGTGTTCACTATGTTTAGAATCCAAATATTCGACTTATAATTCAGAAGAATTTTAATATGTCAATTACAAACTATATATTTCATTATTAAAAACATCTAAACATGGATACAAAAAAACTTTCATATTGATTCTATTTTAATAAGAAAAATAAACATACAATAACACTAAATTCAATGGGGGGAATTTTCTACTTTAGGTTTGAATGAGTTTTCCTTATACATATGAACAGATGAATACTTGTTTTTTAAGGATAAACTATAACCATAGATATAAAATAAATAAAATAACGAAGTAATGCATGTTTTAATGCCTTTGACTCTACCCATGTTTTCATAAATTAGTTATCTCCTTTTTTAGCAATAGGTTGCATTTTAAACTTATGTACAAGTGATGAAAATCAAATGAAATGTGCAAAATCTATCGCAAAATGTATAAATATTACATAAAACAATGTAGAAATTGGCATTTTTTATCATTATAAGATATTTCATGAATAGTGATATGAAAACCTTTTTGTAAGTATTATCTTTAATACAATTTTTATGGATGAGAATCCTTAAATATAAATGTAGATGATGTTTTATTTTAATTGATTTTCTATTTGTTGTTCATTTAAATGTTTTCAATAAAATTTTGTGTTTTATGTAATTTTATCAGAGTTATCCGAAGATATCTGTAATTTGATTACGTTTTAGTTCTATTTAATGCCTCTTCTATTATGCATGTTAGATTATTGAGAATTAATTTACAAAAAAATCACAATATAAAATATTTTTTATAGATTTATTAAGAACACACTTATGAAGGAATACATTCCATAGAAATTTCAACACTAGATTTGAAGGACTGTTGATTTTTCCAACTTAGAACGCCTAACACAATCCAAACAACATTCCGTTTTTATATTTCGACTTATTTTGAATATGAGGTATTATTAACGGACTAATTCCCTTATGCCCACCTTTTCAGTGTCTTAATTCCCGAATCCCCACTTTGTGGAAAAGACGAATACAATACCCACTCTTTTTAACTGGTTACCGGATTGTCCACAAAGTGCAAATAGCAACTAACCGTGAACGCGGTACCCACTCCTGAGGAAATATGACTACAATACCGGTATTCTGTGCATGATTCTGACATGTGTGGACATTGTGGTCACATTATTTCCGATTTCTATGGTTTCGTTAGACTTTTCGTTCTAGTGCGAATTGCGTGCATGCGCGAGGCGACTGACACCGTACAATTCATATGTTCACTAGCGTCTGTCAGTGTAATCGAAGTGACGGGTCCTGAGTCGTCGGAATATGCTGCAATCGTGTTGCCGAAAGCAGCTGCGAAATGTGGGGGGTATTGTTTTTGGCTCGGACATGTCGTCATCTTTATAAAACTAGTAGTCGCTGTCGTCATGACTTACTGTCGTACACCGAACGATGTTGCAAGTAAGTGAAGTACCATCTTCTGAATTGGAAAGAGGCCCTCACTCTTGACGATGACGACGATAACCTTAGGTCCATGTGCGCCACGTCGGCAGATATTGGCAGACGACTGGCACATCCGAGGTTCCGGGCCCATGCATCCGATGAGGACGCTGCACAATGCCAGTTGGACGCCACGTCGGCGCACAGTGGGTGTGTGATGCGACAGCCTGCGAACCGGCCGCACTTTTCATGCTCCTGACAAGGGTGGTCGTTACGTGCACCATGGGACATGATGTCCACAGTTTCATCATGTTTCATGTCATCATCTACGTAGGTTTTCCCCGTCGTCAGATCGCGCCACTTTTGCTCGCCATGGGGAACATGCCGTTCCCCGTTGGAGCCCTGTTCTTCCGAGGCGAACCCGCTCACCATGGCTGTCGTACTGCCTCTAAGCTCTGGTAAGTGGGTATGATAGGTACGAAAATGACCGTTAGGTGGGTACAATGTATATTAGCGTGCATGCGTCTGCATGGCATACCCACTTTGGGTCTGATGGATCCACCGCTGTTCAAGTTTTACGTTCCTCCGAAACCCCCCGTCGGCAGCTCTGACGAGGAGGAGGAACCTCGTCAATCCCAAGGCTACACGACCGGTTTTGTCTTTGACGACTTTGAGGAGGCGTGCTGGGTGGAGTAGAAGAACGCTTAACTCCATGCTCCCCAGAGCGTGGAGAGCACTCTGTCATGAGGTTGAACGGAGGCTCCCGCATCAGGCCGTTTCGTCCTGCGGCCGCGTGTGGGTTAACTCGCACAAGTCGCCATGGCATCACACATGACTGGGATGGCTTTGCTTCTGCGACCAAGTACGGTCCATCTGTCTGTCCTTGTGCCGTCCTCGACACATCCCCGTACTAGTACGATCATTTAACATGCTCACCCCGGTTTATGCTTGCAGGATCGTCGGATGACGAGCACCCCCCCCCCCCCCCCCCCCGACAGACACCGCTGCCTCCGCTGCCCAGAATAAGGGCACCAAGCCCAGGAAGCGTGCTCGACCGGAGTCTCCAGTTATTTTTTCGGGAGGTGCTGCCTTCCGGAACATGGACGTCTGTCGCGAGGCGGTCCATGACTACGCCGTCGCCGCACACATGGGGGTGAAGTTCGTGCGGAGTGAGCCGTCGCGGCTAGAAGCTTGTTGTGCGAAGTGGAGGCAGGCGGGATGCGCGTGGCAGCTGAAGGCGCGGTGGCAGCGGAAAACGAACAACGTGAAGGTTATTTTCTTTAAAGAGGGCCACAAGTGCAGCCGCGCGGGCACAAAGGGGGACCCCTCGCGCAAAGCTGCGTGGGTCTTGCGCCACATCGAGAGCACTTTCAGCAAGGAGCCATGCACCACCTCGAAGGCCCTCCGACAGATCGTGGAAACGCGCACTGGCGAGAGGTCGGTCTACCACGCCATACACCGCGCGAAAAAGAAGGCCCTGACGAATCTCATGGGCGAGAAGAGCAAGTCGTGGGGTCTGTTCCCTGCGTACATCGCCGAAGTAAGTATCTTGATGTCCTTATTCGCTTTTTTTGTATGCTATTGACGGTGCTTTCTGCATATGAGCCAACTGTAGACATGTTTGGCTTTGTTTTCGTGATTCATGCATGCAGTTGAAGAGGGTTGACCCATCCACCGTCGCTGTCGCGGAGCAGGACCAGCACCCTCTTCCGACGGGCGTTTGTGGCACCCGGTGCTTGCAGAAACGGATGGTCGCATGTGCGGCGGTTGCTCACAATGGACGGCACGTTTTTAAAAAATGGCTTCAAGCAAGTGCTGCTGCTGGCACAGTATTAGGACGCCAACAACCACGCGGTGCCCATGGCGTGGGCCATATGCCCTCAGGAAGACAAGGACAACTGGGACTGGTTCTGTCAGCAGCTGGCAGAGGCGTATCCGACGGCACGGCACAACGGCACCGCAGTCATCAGCGACAGAGACGCCGGACTCATCGCCGCCGTGAAGCGCCGACTACCAGGAGTTGTCCACACATACTGCGGTCAACACCTGCGGGAGAACGTGAAGTCTCAGGCGGGCTCTGCAGCAGCCAACATCCTATGGCGGATGGCTTCTGCTTTCACACAAAACGAGTTTGACCGCGCGCGGGACGAGCTCGGTCGGACGTCCGACAAGGCATACACATACTTGTTCGGTGGAGATGGCGACCCAGGGCTGCCATTGGAGCAGTGGACGCGTCTGAAGTGCCCTGTGCCTCGTGGTGGGCACATGACGTCCAACGCGATGGAGTCTCTCAACGCCCGCCTGATGAACATACGGCACCTGTACCCATTCCACTGCTTTACACAAATCTACCCTTTTGTGCAGAGACTGTTCATGGAGCGCCGCCGTGCAACCCACAACTGTGAGAGCCGGTACGCGCCCGTCGTGGATGCCAAGCTCCAGCACTACACGGAACACGCAAAGGACTACCGTGTCATGCGCCATGGCGGGCTCATGGGCACTGTCACCGGGCCCAGGAGTCTGGCGTTGATGCTTGATGAAGGCGTCAACCCGGGCCTGTACACCGACATGCATCTGTCCCAAATGGCCTGGCGACGTACATACCGGGCTCCCATGCCCGGGGTCAACCTGCGCGAACTACAGTACGCCATGCGCGGGTGGGGCCAGCCGGGTGCCAAACGCTCCCGTGGCCGTCCACGCTCTAAGCGCTTGGACAGGGCGACACGTCGCAAGCGCGACCGTATCTGCAGCAGATTCGGGATGAAGGGACACCCGCCCCGGAAGTGCATGAACCCACCGGCACAATCTCCAGCAGACGTGGCTGCCGCACGCGCGAGAGAGCTGGCAGCCAACAGCGTGGAGACAGAGAATACTGGAGTGGAGCTTGTCGCCAGTTCCGTGGCACCGGTAGCACAAGATCATAATGTGGGCTCGGGCAGTGGAGCTGAAGGCGCTGCGGGCGGCAGTGGAGGTGGAGGACTTGATGTCGGCAATGGTGGAAGTGCAGTTGGGGCGGGGCTGGGGATGCTCCTGGTGCTGGTGTACGTGAAACTGCTAGCGGTGGGAATGGGGGTGATGGTGGTGCAGCTAGCATGTTGACAGTGGTGCTGGCTGTTGGCAATGGAACTGCAAGACGCCGTGCTTCACGCCGTGCACGAAGTGCCAGAGAAGCGTTTAGCAGGTCCGCGGGAGGACCGCACGACGGAGACAATGGTGGTGCTCTTGGTGCAGGGGGGGGGGCATTGGGTGCAGACATGACTGAAGGCAATGCCACAGGGCAGGGGGAAGCAGATGGTGCAGAGGGAATGTTCATCATGACGTCACAGGTGGACAATCCTGATGCTGCAGATGACTCCAGTGAGTCGTCCTGGTGTGAAAGCTCTGAGTCAGGTGACTGCACTGACACAGACTTAGAAGAAGAAGAGTCCCTGACCTCGGGTAGTGGGGACGAGGATGAGTGGGAGTCTTCCTCCGGCATGTCCGAGGACGATGCACATCCGAAGCGGCATCGCCGTGCGTAATGGTCCTCTGCTAAATTGCCATGGTAAGTCTTAAGCAGAGTTTTTTGTGTAGCCATGCTTTCATCATTTCATTCTGCTTGTACTTCATTTCTAACCTTTGGGTTTCATTGCTATTGCAGGTTGTACCAGTGGCCTACATCCGTGGGTCCGTGAGGAGCACACGGAACCGCAACATGATGTGGAGGAGACGTGCAAAGCCCCGACAAGAGCGACAACCAGTTGGCGACAAAGCATTCGTGGAGACAGGACTGCTACTTGGTAGACTTAGCTTGCATGATGGTGATGAGACAGGGGCCAGATTGCATGTGGCCAATCCCTGTAGTGGGCAGTGTGCATCACCCTTTGGGGATGAATACTTCGATGTTGTGTGTGAGTTCTCCGGGGACACAGAGTGTGTGGCATGCGAAGTCATTTTGTATTTGCGTAGTCTCCCTGTGTACGTGCAGGTCTCGATTAGCCACGGCTATTTGACCCTGCTGTTCTTTTGAGTGAAACATTTGACACGAATGAATTGCTTGCCCTTGCAGTATTGCATTCATGTGTTAATTAGAACTGTGACCATTGCTGTCTTAATGCGCATAGGCAAACCTTAGTCAACATCGTTGTAAGCAATTAATTAGTGCACTCGTATAAGAAGGATGTCTTGTTAATCTGTGTATCGAAGTGGTCTATTTTCACCACGTGTAGTCATTCGCATAGGAACGTGTTAGGAACCATGCTGGGGTCATGTTTACCGAGGTAAATAGAGAGTGTAAATACATGACATTGGGTATGTTTGCAGGAATGAACAAGACATTGTTCGAATTACCCACTGTCACACTTGGTGTACAACTGCAGGCAAGTGCTGCTATGAATATACACGCAGACATTCATGACATCATATCACAAGGCTTAACAGTGAACGCATTCTGTACATGGGACGCGGAGAAGACAACACTGGGTATGTTGATAAACGAACATTGGAAACTAGTCCAAAGCATCCACCGAGGTAAACATAGAGTGAACATACATGACATTGGGTATGCTTGCAGGAATGAACAAGAAATTGTTCGAATTACCCACTGTCACACTTGGTGTACAACTGCAGGCAAGTGCTGCTATGAATGTACACGCAGACATTCATGACATCATATCACAAGGCTTAACAGTGAACGCATTCTGTATATGGGACGCGGAGAAGACAACACTGGGTATGGTGATAAATAAACATTGGAAACTAGTCCAAAGCATCCACCGACACTATGGAGTCCACGGCATCCACTGCCCTGGGGTGTTTGGTGGACGAGGAGTTGGCATGCGAACACCCAGTATCCAGCACATGGTCTCTGGTTCGCATGGGTCCTTCACCCAGCTCGGTACATCCGTTGCAACGAGCGTGTCCTAGCGAGCCTTGATCGTAGCCCATGCCTCCACTTGCTCGAGCGTCCGATGTGGCATGTTGGGTGTGGTACGTTCGTCATGTGTATCCGTCGGTCGACCCATGTCTACTACGGTATCCACAGTGGTTGGAGATGGCTAAATTGATGAATGCCAGCTCCGTATTTGTACGTGGTCTACGAGCGGTTGCATCCGCACGGACAGTTACGATCGGATAAATGGAATAGCCTAGGCAGCATGTTGGGGCAGCAGCGTTGTTGATGCAGCGTGCGGGCTTCCACGCTCGTTGCTTAAGTCAGCTGCCCCCTCAGTCTGCTGCTCTAGAGTCTAAGTCTGGAAGCTCTGGGTTTGTTACTCAGAAACGCGCGCGCCAGTGTTAGCGCCAGAAAGCAGCTGAAAACTGTAAGTGACTGAATAGAAATGAACAATGAACAACAATGGGAGACCCCTCCAAGTTCTAGGCCCCCCCCAGCTCTGTAGAGCTTGTTACTCAGTTCAACAGCCAATCAGAAAATAGCTCAGTTTCAGGCTGGCAGGTTTTCTCGGTGAGGCCTGCCAGACAGCCGACAGCCCAAAACCCGGGCGTCGTCCGTTTTGCCTGAAAACTGGACCATACCATAATACCGCCGCTGCGAACGCAGCCGTGCGGTCAGAATCTGCTAGAAAAATAGTAGCGAGGAGTTATGGCAGCCTAAACCCAGATAATGCCCACAACGGTTTATGCTGCCACACAGGGCCATGCAACATGCAACTGGGACCCTAGGCAGTGCATGACGATGCAGACGCAATGG
>SZWC01014367.1:33953-45234 GCA_023375785.1 Penium margaritaceum
CGGTGGTAAACACCAAGCCGTGGGAGAGAATGAGACCAGTAGGTACTATCACTCCCAAAGGTCACGACGTCGGGGTCACCAAATGTGACCGGACGGGACAAGCTACACAATCACAGTACGCTCGGAGAATGGAGTCTGACTAGCTTCGGCTACTTATACTACTGCCACTAATGGAGTGAAGAGTGCTCCAAGAACACAGGTGGTGGCGGCTACAGGTGTGGCTGCTTTTCCAAGCGGTAGACGAACCTGCCATCAGAGATGCACAGATTCAAATCCGCCGTCGATCCTATGGAGTGAACTGCATCCACCAATCCATGGGCCCCTGGGAGATGCCGGTCTACGACGCGTCTTGATACGGAGATCGCCACCGACAACACAATCCGCTGTCGGCTGGGAAGGAAAAATTGTTAGCACTGTTGCAACCGCCGTTGCTGCTCCTATGAAAACTGCTATTGCTGTAGTGGTTGTTGAAACTAGAGGTGTCAGTGCGATGACGGGCTATTCTATGGCCCCGCACAAATGTTTTTTATTCTTTTTTTTCCTCTATGACCTTTTTTTCTTCTTGCTCTCCCATCTTCTCGTCTTAAACCCCCACCCTCTTTTTCTTCCCGCCAACTTGTTTTTTATCTCCGCTCATCCTGGGTTTGCTCGTCACCCGGTTCTCGACTGCCCCCTAGAAAGGGGACTGGTCACGTTTGGAGGTGGTTTAAAAAATGACGGGGCGATTTCAGGTCGCACCCCCTCGCTCCTTGCTCACTCGCTAAAAAAAAGCAAGCGAGCGAGTGAGCGAGTGAGAGGAGGGGGGCGGACCCTCTCTCGGTCCGTCGGCCGACGGGGCTGACAAGGCCGACGGGCCCATCCAAGGCACTGGAACAGCTCTCCAAGTGCCCGGGTCTCGACAACTGAGAAAATACAAGCAGTGCTCCAAAATCCCAGAATCAGCGTCCAGACATCACGCACGTCTTTTTGAACATCAAAATCACTACTACAACCACCGAGTCTCCTACTGCAATCCACCGGCTGCACGGGTCTCAACCCACTAAGAAAAATCTCCTAGATCCTGACAAGCTCACAGGGCTGCCAAAACGCATCGACCGCATCCCGCGGACACAATTGTAGAAGTCTCGGGACACTCCGGAGGCCCATCGTGTCGTCACACCCTCCTCTACTATGTACCACTAACGTGGGCATATCTGTAATCCATCGGCATTGGTCGTGACGGGTAGAAGACACACAAACAAGTATAAATACCGATCGCGGCTCACGCCAAGTGACACACGCGTAGTGTCAGTTGTCCAAAAACTGGCCGAAAACTACTCTTTTTGCCATTAACCTGTGCACATGTATCCAAACGCCTCACTGTCTGAGACTAGAGATGCAAAATCTCAAGCCGGATGCTACGACTGGTCACACGCACAAGTCCGGCATTGATCGGTGGACAGAAAATACAAAGAATGGAAGTCAGGTTCGAGAGCTAGTCCACCAAGGAAACTATAGCGTCTGCAGAATAACCAGAAAGGACCCAGGTAAGCACCCGGGATGTCCTGGCAACTGTCTGGCAGCCACCACTTGTCCGTGCTCCTGCGCCAGTTCCGTCTCTAGCAGGGATCATGTTGCCGTGCTCTCCTGTAGTGTTGCTTTGTACCACTAGTGAGGGGTGTACGGATAACCACCAGGGTCGTCGCTCGTGACGAGTGGAAGCCACACAAACCAACACTCCCCCTGGATGACACAGCCATTACCACAATGACGAGTGAGGGGCTACACTCTGTGTCTGTTGCAAAGATCAACCACAATACAAGGTCTCTTCGTGACAGTGGTGTAACTCACCAAGTGCCGGGGTCTTGATCGTGGAAGACTTTAATCACACACCCACTTGCCAAACATCACACAAGAGGTACAAAACAACAAGGTCTCCTCATGACTCTGAAACCTGTCTCCGGGGTCCGGGTCTCGACCACACCTTCTCGCATGCATGGAACATACATAACACATGGAGGCAATGAGTCTCCACGTCTTAGCGGTACAAGTCACCAGGTGCGCGGGTCTCGACCAGCATAACCTCAGTCAGAGCATCGTGCCAGACACAAACTAACCCCGCTGTCCTAATAATGGTGTCAGTTGAAAGCCCACACACAAAAATTCCCCCTAGGGTGAAGAGGCTTACAGCACGAGCAAAGCTGATGGGTGCTCCCAACACAATCCTTGAGGAGGGAGCACAGCTCCCCCATGGCCACGTACCCCTGCACAGCAATAGCAAGGGTGACGATGATGCTGGTCGGATGTGCTCGCACATAGCCTCACCCGGGAGCGTCGTCGTCGCTGTCGTCGTCATTGTTGTACTCGACACCGCTATTGTCACCTATTTCTGTGACTGGTGCAGTAATAAGGGTCTCCTCCAAATACATTACCTGTTGTATACCTGCCAACTGCTAAGCTAAACATCGCCACGTGGAGTCTGCAGCTTCGAGATGCATGTACAGCTGGTTGAGCTTTGCTACAATTGTCGGTCCGGTGGCTGCATCTATGGCATGTAAGCGGTCAGTCGCAGAATGAACCTGACTGTGGACCTCGATTGCGTGCGCATTGGCACGAGCCACAGCCTCCTGCAGCCTCGCTGCCTCATTCTATAGAACACTTGCTGAACCATTTGTCGCCTGGCCGCCAAGTCTTGGCAAGGCGTCGACACCCGACAACGTGTCGGAATCTACAGTGTCTACGTCTACAAGAGGTGCCACTAGAGAGGCAACGGCTGTTACTGACACACCTGTCACTCGGCCGTCGACTAGTGGTCAGATGTCGGCATCTGTCGGTGAATCTGCCTCTCCTGCATCGATGCCGTCATCAGGATCCCGTGCAATGTCCTAGGGCTCCTTCCAACCCCTGGTGCGCAACCAATCGTCCACATACCGCTGAACTTCCACCCGTCCCCGACGTGCATCCTGTAGAGACCTCTCAGCTGCTTCAAGACGCGTGTGCACATCCTCCATGCACTCCTTGGCAGCCTGTCATCCTAGAACATCCATAGTGTAACAACGGCTGCTGGCCTCTCGGAGCTCGGCCATGAGACCCTGCACATGTGCCTCCGCTCGAGCCCTGACTACCTCCTTCTTGTCTAGCGTAGAGCACAGGCGCTTGGGTATGGGAACTGTAGCTCGGACGTGTGTAGGTGTGTCATCGGCTGGAACTGCCATGGTGTCAGCGACGTCGGTTAGGGAAGCCATGAGCTGGAGGTCTGCAACTCGCCCTGCATCCTCCACGTTAGATGTGCATGTAGGGATGACTGCAGTCAGCTCATCTGATGCCGTGGACACAACCCCCACTCTGCTATCAATTGTGTGGGTCACGGAAACGGCTGCTCCTATACGGACCATCACTGCTGAAGCATCCATTGATATCGCCTCCTCCAACTGTTAGCGCAAGTCCGTGGAACTTCCACTCAGGAGCCTCAAAGCACATGTACAAATCCTTGACATCTACTGCCGCTACCCAAGGACCCACGGTGTCTGTGATGCTCCAACGTGCACTCACTCCATGCAACTCAAGTGTGAGGTCCTACAGGTGCCTATCCGCATGTGCGACTGTATCCTCATGGTTATGAAGTGTAGAGTGTAGACGCTCGAGCACGGGGCCGGCTCGGGTGCTGGTACATTAGCTACTGCTCGAGTTGTGTCCTTTGTGACAGCTGCTCCTCTACATACAGTTGTGGTAGTGGTGTCAGCCATAGTAGACGTGTTGGCAACCTCAACGTCTCCTGCCTTTCCGGATGCCCCCTCTGCAGGTGTACGTGTAATGGCTCATGCTGTGGCTAAGGGAGCCTCTACTCCTGTTGTGGTAGTACTGGCTGCTACAGGGGCAAAAGTTATCATTGTTTCTATAGCAACAAGGGCACCCGCTGCCGCTGTGTTGTCAGTAGCAGCGACTCGTTCTACTACTACTGCCACGACATCAATGGCTGTCACCACGCCCATTGCCCGGACGTCTGTTCTAAGGGTACCAGCTATCACCACCACTGCTGCTAAAATCTTGTCTGCTACTACTACCACACCTGCCAAATTGGTTGCTATCACTACAATGTCGGTTGTTGTCTCTATCCTCATCTCCATCGCTACGTCCACCTCCAACTCCACTTCAGATTACTCCTCGGCCTCCGAATCCATGTCGGACCACTCCTCAGAAGACTTGTCCTCACTCAAAACATCCTGTCGTGAAACACCATCCATCACATCCCTCCTGCACTATCTGGTGGTCATTGGCGGACACTCCATCCCCCCCTCCACCGACACACTCATAGAGGCCAAGAAGGGGTGCCGCACCAACCCTGCGACCGAGGACAAGGGAGTTAGCTCCACGATGGCATCTGGCACTACTACTCCTGCTGTTGCCTATTGGAAACCTGTAACTAAACGTGATGTCCGCTGCCTCCCATACCAAGTCCGAGCGTGGGAAGCGTGAGCTAAAGGGAGTGTCATAGAAGCAGAGGGATCAGATGTCGGGATGTCTTTGACCAACTCAAGGACAGAGCGAAGGACGTCAAATGTAGAGCTAAGGTCAAGAGGCATGGCACCGTCAGGTGACGCCACTAACGCAGGTGAATATGGCAAAGAGGAACATGGGGGTGTTTACAGCAGCATGGTGGCAACGGCCGCTCAGAGACCACATGGTCCGTGAGCCGTTGCACCATACGCCTTAGACCCTGGAACTCGGCGTATAACACCTCCATAGCTTCACTAAGGGGTGCCACAGTTCGTCTGACAATGTCTCTCAGTCGGATTGTAACGGGTCGAGTCTCAAGATCCTCCTCTGAAGTCATCGTCAGAGTTCACAGAATGACGTTCTTACTCTGTGTCAGGGGCTTACCCCCTATGCAAGACTGAGGGGCAATTGTCATCAACGACCCAGAGCAGGGAGACTCAAATATTTCAAGTCTCCGGAGGCCAATTTCCATTTTTAGCCTTACCCCTGGTTTTGGGACCCAAACCGGGGGTTTTCACCTTGAAATCGTGCTTTCACACGAGTTATTCTGTTTTTTTAGGTCAAAGTTTGTTATAAACAAACTTTGATTTATGTTTTTGACGGTCGGGCGCAAAATCATCACGTGCGAGGCACACTAGCGATTTCGCGCCAGCTTTCTCTCGTCTCTTGTCCCTCGCCCCCCTCCCTCATCCTCGCTCACTCACTTGCAAGGAGGGCGAGCGGGGATGAGGGTACGAGGCCACGAGGCCTCGCCCTTGAGGCCTTACCCTCGAGGCCTTTGCAGCCCCTCAGCCGCCGATCGGGCTGAGGCCGCGATCGGTGGCTGGCGGCTCGACGGGTGGTGGCCGGCTGGTCACTTGGCCGGCCGCCGGCCGTCCAGCCGGCCGCCGGCCGTCAAGCTGGCCGGCAGCAAGCTGGTCGGGGGCCAGCAAAGTGCTGGCCTCCAGCCAGCCCTCGGTGATGTGAGGGGTGGTGCGCAACCACCCTTCGCTTCAGCGAGGAGGGAGGGCCGAACCAGCCCTCTCGCTACATTCCTCCCCACTTGTTATGAACCGTCCCGCTCCATGAACAGCAAGGAGGATTGTCAGTTAGTGATTGATCAACATTGTCAAAGAAATTTGATAACTTCAATCCCCAGCTAAACATGAACACGTGCATGGCACTGGGACCTAAGCTACAGCTTGTCAATCTGCATGGCCAGCGACCTCCCCCCTTTAGGCTAGAGCGACTGCATGTCAGGCTTCCCCAACCTCGTATGGTTGCAGTCCATGAATGCTGCCCTGGGGGAATGTTGTTCACTTTTTCCGCGTTTAGGTGGTACCCCCTCAGACGCGTGGATATGTGCGAGCCGCCAGCTCGCACCAATACTCGTTGATCACCCCTATGGACAACCGAGATTCGGGCTCCCATGAGTTATGTTGAGGTCCTCACCCACCCCAATGAACGAGGTATTCCCTAACAACCCGCGACTAGAGTGTACGCTCTCGGTGTTGGAGTAGGCAAAGAACCTCGTATTGACCATCTACAGCAAGGACTACCAGTGGTGGCTGAACAGTTCCCTCTGCTGTGTATGGAGCCAACAGGCTCACATGAAACACGTCATGTGTTTTCATACTCGACGTAAGTTGCTATCGGTATGCCACTACCCCAATGCGTGCAACAATGGGAAATGACCCAATCCACTTTGATGGAAGTTTTTGTGCCCCTAGCGACTTCAGCCAATGATTCTTAGTGCTAAGCAACACTTTGTCCCCGATGTCAAATGAGACCTTCTAGTAACTTTTGTTTGCATATGCCTTTCTTCGTTGCCGAGCAGCTTGAAGGTGACCCTTCGCCTTTGTAACAAGGACCGAATGTGCTTGGCAAAGGCTTGAGTAGAAGGAACATGTCCTCCTGCACTCCCACTCTTCACCAATGAAGAGGGCACCATTGGGTGCCGACCACTTTTCAACACAAACAGTGTGACCTGTGTAGACTCGTTCACGGAGTTATTCACCGCAAACTCTGCCGGTGCTAGCAATTCGTCCCAATCCTTCATGGCAGGGTCCACCTACATGCGGAGCATTTGTTCCAGAGTGCGGTTCATACGCTCTATTTGTTCGTCTATTTGAGGATGAAATGTTGTCGACATCTACAACTCGCTGCCAAAGTACTCGTGCATCATTTTCTAGAACTTACTAGCAATTTTTTGATCTTGATCGGAGATAACGCGCAACGGCAAGTTGTGGTTCCTTACAACACTCTCAAAGAAGAGACAAGCGGTCTCCTCCACGTTCACATAAGTGGTTGTAGGAATGAAGTGTGTCATCTTCGTCAGAAGATCCATAACCACTACTGTTGCGTCGCGGTCGTGGGACGTGTGGAGAAGACCGGTAATGAAGTCCATGCTGATGCACTCCCATGGATTACGAGGAATGGGAAGCTGTTGGATGATTCCAATAAGCTTCTTATTATTAGCCTTATTCTAAAGACATGGGTCACATGTCCTGCAATACTTACAGACATCGAAACTCCATCCTGGCCACCAATAGTGGTATGAGAGAGCCTGTTCGTTCTTTCGAGGTCCCACATGACCTACGACCGGAGGGTTGTGGAACTGGGAGATAATCTTTGCTTAAATTTCTTTTGATTTTGGCACAACAACTTGTTCTCCATGCCAGAGGATTCCTTCGGCCTCCACCAGTCCGTAGTTGTCCAGATTTTGAGAGTCTTGAAACCAAGAATCCCATAGTATCCCATCCGGATCCTGTTTACAAAACCATTGTAATGAATAACCTCTCGTGGTGGTTGCCGAAGAGTTGAAGGGGGATCTATTGTTAGTACTGTTGCTGTTGCAATCCCTATAAAACACCCACAAGCCTCAGTGNACAACAACTTGTTCTCCATGCCAGAGGATTCCTTCGGCCTCCACCAGTCCGTAGTTGTCCAGATTTTGAGAGTCTTGAAACCAAGAATCCCATAGTATCCCATCCGGATCCTGTTTACAAAACCATTGTAATGAATAACCTCTCGTGGTGGTTGCCGAAGAGTTGAAGGGGGATCTATTGTTAGTACTGTTGCTGTTGCAATCCCTATAAAACACCCACAAGCCTCAGTGGTTGCTTTGATTTCCATAGCCTGTCTGCTTAGAAGATCGGCCACATTGATGCGTCTTGGCCTATACTACCATGTGAACAAGAATTGGCTCGGGTATTCGCTCCAACAGGCCTCTCGTCTTGACAGGTTTGGTTGTGTTTGGAAAAACACCAATGGGTTATGGTCGGTCACGACAATCACACCCCCTTCAGCACCATCGAGGAAGCAGTGCCACACCTTGAAAGCGTGTACTACCGCAATGAGCTCTTGATCCCCAGTCATGTATCGCGTTTTAACGGGGATGAGCTTCCGGCTCTCATACGCAACTGGGTGATCGCTCTGCATGATGACGGCTTCGAGTCCTACTACGGATGCATCACATCAAACCTTTCACGGTTGCAAAGGATGCAGAAGGGCTTGGACGGGCACTAAGAACTTGGCTACGAAGAGAATGAGACCAACGGCGCTTCGTTTCGTTAAGCGTGGAGCACGTGAGATCCAAAACCCTATTTCGGAGTTAAGAAAAGTACAAGTGCTCTAGTAACAAGTCTACCCCTTGTTACGGGTGAGACTCGATAGTCGAGTCTCACCCATCGGCGGCGAGTGAAGCTCGCCGCCGCTCGACGGGGTGCAAGGGCGAAATCGCCCTGTGTGCCCAAAAAAGGTGCGTTCGCACCTACGAAGTCACATATTTGGTCAGAAACTAGGAAACCTAAACTAGACCTACAAACATGCACATTGAGGTCTAATCTAGGTTGCGCATCACAGCGAGCGCAGTATGCCACATGAATCACAAGGACACAAATAGGTTTGCTAGCGGGGGTAGGCAAGGGTCGACGGCCGGCGGAGCGCGTGAGACAAGGGAGCAACGCCGCCACGTGACAGGCTTGGCGAGCACGAGTCTCCGCTATCAGCGTGGATCACCACCAACCGCCGATTCCTCATGCACTGTACACCCGAGGGCACATACGCACGAATGCATATACAGAGGGTTATCACGCCCCCTTGGCCGAGGGAGTCGCAGGCATGCAACCAAGCAGATGGAGTTGAGACATAAGGGAGGATGATGCAAGTGCCTTAGTGAGAAAGTCAGCAAGTTGCTCACTTCCAGGCACTGTGCACACTTGGACAATGTCTGCTTCCACTACTTCTCGGACAAAGTGATGTTCAACGCCTATGTGCTTAGTGCGTGGGTGCAGTACACCATCATTTGCCGTGATGCGACGTGCAGCAGAGCTATCACTGTACAGTGGTACGGCCCCCACAACCATGCCCAGCTCCCCCAACAGCCGTTGCAGCCAGGTTGCTTCACATGCGGCTTCTCCCAATGCCATGTACTCTGATTCAACCACACTACGTGCAACACATGACTGCTTTGCACTGTGCCATGACACAGTGGTGCCCCATAAACGGAAGACATACCCCCCCCCGACTCCATGCATTTTGGTCTCGTGCATAGTCACTGTCACAGTACCCATCGAGCAAGGGACCAGTACCAGGGGAGAAGACGAGGCCCATGGATGCAGTGTCAAACACATAACGCAGAAGTTGCAGCAAAGCCTTTTGATGTGCACTGCAGGGTTGCTGGCTGAACTGGGCGAGAGTGTTCGCTGCACAGGCAATATCCGGTCGGGTGGTGGAGGAAAGGTAGGTGAGACTGCCAGTGATCTGCCTGTACATTGTAGGATCTGTGTCCGGTCCGTAGTCTGTAGTGCAAGGGTCAAGAAGGTGTCCATAGACGTCTGGGCTCATCGGTGAGTGCTGTGTGGGGAGATGTTGAACAAGGTGAGAGAATCGGTCTGTTAAGTGTGCTATGAACCGTCCCTGGTGTAATGTCAAGGTGCGTGCAGCTCTGTTGCGCGTGATAGTCATGCCCAGGAAATTGTGTGCCTCTCCCAGGTCAGTCATGCGGTAGTGTGCAGTAAGCAGGGCTTTTGTGTCTTGAACAAGAGTGAGAGAGGGCGAAAGAATCAGTAGGTCATCTACATAGACGAGAAGGACAACTGGAGTGCCACGAGCACTGCGAATGAACAGGGAGGGATCAGACAAACTTTGTAGAAATCCTCCAAGTTCTAGTGTTCGGCTGATTTCTTTGTTCCAACACCGTGGTGCCTGTTTCAGTCCGTACAGTGCTTTCAGCAGAAGCCAAACTCTGTCTGTTCCGTCCGTGGACCCTGGTGGTTGTTCCACATAAATCTCCTCTTCTAGTGGTCCATTCAGAAAAGCGTTCTTGACATCCATTTGATGTATTTCCCAGTCCTCGTGTGCCGCAACCCCCAGTAGCGCGCGACCTGACGTGTACTTGCCCACAGGGGCGTAAGTGTCCGTAAAGTCTTGTCCTGGTGTTTGGTGGAAACCCTTGGCTACCAGTCGAGCCTTGTATTTCTCAAACAGGCCCTGGACATTGCGTTTGACTTTGAACACCCACTTTAGGTCAATGGCTTTGCGTCCGGGGGGAAGAGGCACCAGTTGATAAACTTCATGGTCAAGGAGAGCGTTCAGCTCATCGATCATAGCATTTTCCCACTCTTTTGCATCAGGGCGTCCCCTTGCATCTTCGACGGTGAGAGGCTCTGGGTGGACAAGCACAGGCTGTGTGGGACCAACTGTATGGTAAAACTGTCTATAATTCACCCTGGGTACGTTCCGCTGTGAGCGACGGACTGGATCAGACTGGACAAGTCTGTTTTGTACTGGGGTCAGACCAGGTGGCGACCCTGCGGAGTCTGCACTGGTGCTTGCAAGGTCAGCCGGTGTAAGCAAGTCAGTAGGGACCGGTGTGTCTTGTGCCGTGACCTTGTGCTCTCTCAACGGTGGTGTAACCTTAGGTTGTGTGGTGGGGACAAAGATGGGGACGCTCACGTACTCAGGGTATCGTTCAGGAACAGTGAGCACAGGTGCATGCTTGAGTCCCTTGAACGCCTTGTATGGCATGTGTTCTAGGAAGGACGCATCACGACTCTCGACAAATGTATGCTGCACGGGATCCCAAAACTTCCATGCCTTCGAGGCATGAGAGACTCCAACAAAGACACACCATCTACCTCGTGGACTCAGTTTATGGCTGCGTTGTGGGTCAGCAAACCACACACACGCCATAGTGTCCCACACCCGTGCAGGGCATAAATCTGCCTTCTGCTTGAACCATCTCTCCCAGGGAGTGACGGTCCTGGGCAGAGGTCCTTGGGGTATTCTGTTCCACACCCAAGTAATGTACTTGACAGCTTCCTCCCAGAATCCAAAGGTCAGGCCAGACTCTGCCAGCAAGGTACGCAACGCATCGCCTAACGTTCTATGCCATCTTTCGGCCACCCCGTTTTGTTGAGGTGTATACGGTGCGGTAGTTTGATGCACAATGCCTCTAGCTTTCAGGTCTGTTTCTAGTAGACCTAGAAATTCTCCACCCCTGTCTGTACGGAGGATGCGTAGAGAGCACCCAGTTTGTCGCTCAGCAAGGGGAATCCACTCCATGATTGCCCGTTGTGCATCTGCTTTGGTTTTGAGCAGGAACGCCCAGCGGAAGCGGCTGTAGTCATCTGTCAGTGTGAGAACGTACAGTGACGCGTACTGGACTGAGGGGATCGGCATGGGTCCAGTTAAGTCAGCATGCACCAGTTCAAGGGGTACCTCGCTGACATGTTGTGACAAAGGAAAACTCTGTCGGTGTGCCTTGCCTTCTTGACAGTTCAGACAGGCAGATGCCTTGAGGCCGTGAGGACAGTCGTCTGGG
>SZWC01014368.1:40241-70329 GCA_023375785.1 Penium margaritaceum
GCCAGACCTTGTCACCGTCCTCAAAGCCCGGTGGCTGAGCCACGTAAATCTCCTCATCCAGAGAGCCATGGAGGAACGCATTGTTCACATCCATCTGGTGCAGTTCCCAATCATGCTGAGCCACTACACCGAACAGAGCTCGAGCTGAGGTCATGCGGCCAACAAGGGCAAAAGTGTCGGTGTAATCGACTCCCTCAATCTGAGAGTACCCCTTGACGACCAAGCGGGCTTTGTAGCATTCCAGTGAGCCATCCGGCTTCACCTTCTTGCAAAAGACCCACTTGACCTGAATAGCCTTCCTCCCAAGAGGAAGGTCGACAAGCTCGTAGACTCGATGCTCTCGGATAGCGCAAAGCTCATCCTCGCAGGCAGCACGCCAAGCGCCAGCATCCTGTGATGAGAGAGCCTCCCTCAGTGTGCCCGGGTCGGGCGCCATAGAGGGAGAACTTTGCGTGGCAAGTGCACACGCCTCAGTGCCGGGCCTGACGACCACGGGATCAGCTGCTACGTCACAGGTGATATGGAACTCGCGAGTGACGAGGTCGTGCCCTACGGGGCACGCTGGATGTACCTCTGTGAGCTCAGTGCGGACACTCAAGCCTAGGGCCTTTGTGCCGGGGTCACCACTTGCAATGCTGTGTGAGGAGCGCCTATGTCCGGGGCCCGACGCTTGCTGAGCTTCGGAGTCCAGTGGTCGAAGACGGCCACCGGGCTCGCGGTAGTAACCTGAGGTCAAAGGATGCCCCTCAAGCTCAGGGACAGATGCGACCCTAGCTGGTGAGGGCTGAGACGAGGCAGCCGGAGACGCCGTGTGAGCAGATGCGTGTGTGGGGAACACGGGGCTGGGTGTGACAGCTGGGGCAGGCAAGACTGGACCTGACACTGAGGCAGGAGTACCAACCGATGTAGGAACGGGAGTGAGAGAGGCTGGATTAGATACAGAAATATGGGTTCCAGCAGATGTAGGTGCTGGTGCAGAAGGAGGCGTGGAAGTCGTGGGAACAGAGGTACTTGTGGGGTGTGAAGCAGGCTGAACAGGCAAGATCTCTCGACCAACGGCAATGATCGTCGGATCATCAAGGGCCGGAGACCGAGAGGGGGCTCGAGCGGACACATCCGCTTGATGAGGGATGCTCGCTGGCGTGGAAGTCTCCCCCATCCGCCGAGAACCCTCACAGGAAGGAACATGGGTGGCGGAGAGTGCTGTGATCGAAGTCAAGTCTCTGTTGGTGAGAGACTCGAAAAACAGCGCGTCGCGAGACTCAATGACGCGACGACGAGTAGGGTCCCAGAAGCGCCAGGCCTTCGACCGCGGGGAAATGCCTATGAAGACACACAAGCGGCCCCGAGGTGAGACCTTGGACCCCTGGTGGTCCTCGGTGTACCACAGAGAGGCCAGGGAGCTCCAGACGCGAGCGAGACGAACGTGAGCACGGTGTCCAAACCAGAGCTCGTACGGTATGATATGGTCTGAAAGCGGACCATGCGGGAGGTGGTTCCAGACCCAAGTTGTGTAGGCGAAACCCTCAAAGACAAAAGACCTAGGGAGACCGCACTCAGACCGCATGGCGCGAACCGCATCCTCCATGGTGCAGTTCCAGCGCTCAGATACACTGTTCTACTAGGGGGTAGCAGGAGCGGAGACCTTGTGAAAAATCTGGTGCTCAGTAAAGAAGGAGCCCATCTCGCCAAGGAACTCGCCACAGCGATCAAAGCGGAAGGTATGTAGCGTGTGGCGGGACTGACGCTCAGCCATCACTAGCCAGAGTCGAACCGCAAGGGCGGCGTTGCTCTTCTGACGCAGGCTGTAGACCCACCGCATCCGGGTAAAGTCGTCAGTCAAAGTCAGAACATAACGGCCCCTCTCGGACAGGGACTCGATCGGGAGAGGACCTAGAAGGTCTGAGTGAACCAGCTCGAGAGGCCGAAGTGCTCGGAACGAGAGTCAGGGTAGGTACATCGGTGCATCTTCCCCTGAGCGTGAACAAGACAGTCAGTCTTGGATGGCTTCTCGAAAGAAGCCACGTCAAGACCAAGAGCGGGCTCTGTCCGAATGAGCTTCGACACAGTGTCGGAGGTAACGTGAAACAGACAGCAATGAAGCAACCTCTGGTGTTCCGGAGATAGAATACCTGTGACAAAGACACAACTGGAGGAGGAGGAAGAGCAAGGGGAGGAGAGCCGAGCGATGCGATACAGATCATCTATGACTAAAACACGTAGGATTACACTGCGGGTGTCAGTAACAGTCACAGTCGCTGAGTCAGCGGTATGCTCCACAGATAGACCCATCAAGGTGCAGGCACGCACAAAAAGCAAGCTGAGCTCAAGATCAAGCACAAACAAAACGTCGAAAAGGTACAAGGAGCCAGACGAGCCGTCAAAGCATACAACCCCAACACCATGGACTGGCAAGGACTGACCAGATCCTGTACGAACGGAATGGACAGACGTGATAGGACGGAGAACAACAAAGTCACTACGACGGCACGTCATGTGATGGGTGGCACCAGAATCGATGATCCAAGTGCCACCGGAGTCACGGCTGGTGGACGTCACTGTACAACGAGTAATGGAACACTCGGCATCAAAGGGACGCTAAGCAGTCAGTGGGGAGGAACGACACACAACACAAAGATGAGACTCATGCATCCACTCGGTGTAGTGATGCCCATCATCATCACATGCAGACTGTGCTCCCCCACACACGTTGTCACGAGCCACAGGAACGGATGAACAAGTAGTCTACGAACCACCCGACGATGATGACACACTCTCACCTCCCTGAAAGCGGAGCACCAGAAGGTGGCGAAGCTCGGCGATGGTGCGGTCGCACGGGTCCGGATCGTTGCTGCTCGCCGGTGAGGAGGAAGGAACAGCTGTAGTCGTGGCCGCCTCGTGTTCGGAGGAGGGTGCGGGTGACGTGCCAGACGTGGAACGGAGAGCATGAGCAGCCTGGAGCACACGAGTGATCCGCACCTAGTCAAGCGGCTGCTGGCACTCGGTGTAGCGATGGGCGCCTCCACCGTTGTAGCAATGCATTGAATGGCCACTGCTACCACTGGATGACGACTACTGCTGACCTGATCCATGCTTCCTATTCTTCTTCTTCCCCTGGGCGGCAGTTGCAATGCCCTGTGTTTGCGTGGGTGTAGACGGGGTTGAAGAGGAAGAGGAAGATAAGGAAATGATGGAGGAGGAAGAGGGAGACTGTAGGAGTGAAGATGGTGGTGATGCAATGGTTGCTGCAGTGAGGGAAGTCTCCTGATGGACTACGGCTGCCTCGCGGGCTGATGTCACCTGAAGGAAGAGCTGATGCGCCCAAGGAAGCAGTTGCAGAGTGGCTGAGAAGGGATCGAGGACATCGTCGTTGTACCGTGTGAAGATGTCGGTGTACTCGAGGCGACCTCCGAGCATAATCGTACGAAGCGCCCACAGTTGTGTGCATCCTGAGGTCCCCAAGCGCGTGTAGATGCGCATGGTGCATCACCAGTAATCCGCTGCAGGCTCAACAGGCCCCCGACGGAGCGAATGGAAAGCACGAATGTGGGATGCATGAGTGGCGTGTATCTCTGTGGCCAGCAGGGATAAGGCCAGATCCCAACCTCCACGGAGATCGGTGCTAGTTCCTGTGCCAACCTCGCCAAGGAAGGAGCAGAAGTCAAGGACGGTCTCGTGTGGCATGGCGTAGAGGAGTCCACGCATGGCCTGGGCTACTGTCAGTATCTGTGCTAGGTCTGTAGGCTGGTACGGGCTATGGTACTACGGCCACACTCCCTCAGAAGTAGCCCACACCTGAAACAGGATCTCCCAGCAGTCGAAGCCATCCTCACTGATGTACCGTGGAGGTGGTGCCTCAAAATCCTTGGGCTGCCGCTCCGTGGGAAGAGCAACCACAGGCTGAGTAGGACGAGAGACGGGAAAGACTCCTGGAAGAGGATGGTCACCGGGTTAGTCTGGTGACGATCGTATCGAGGAAAACGGAGGAGATCGGGTGCCTGTCTGTAGCTGACGGAGGCCCTCTTGAAGAACTCAAATCTCCTGAGCCGGTGAATCATCCGTAAGGCCTGGCATGAGTGGCTCATCATCAAGGAGGTCGGCAGGTGGTGGGACAGGTAGAGTGCCTGTCATGGGTGCCTGAGCCGAATGCTGGATAGAGACCGCGACGCCGGCAGCTCCCTCAAAAGCCCGCTGAGGAGTCGTGGACTGAGCACGCACAAGCTTAGTCAGCGTGCGGATAGCGTTAGTCTACTCTCTCTGGAGGCGACGCATCTCATCTTGCTGGCTTCACAGGTCCTCAATGGCCTGCGAGCGTGGACTCAGTACACCATACGAAGAGAAGGAGGGGTCGTCTGGTCCCTTCTCCTTATTGTCGGACAAGCTCATGTCGCAGTTCACTATGGGGCGACAGGTCAAGTTTTTTGGATTTCAAAATTGTCAGCGTTTCTCGAGGAGTTGAGACGTTGGCAAGTGTGGACTGTCCGGCCAAAAATTTGGCTTAGTATGGTGCTGACGTCAATAGGTGGTTGCTGACGTCAGCACGACCTGATGACGTCAGCAAGCATAAATTCTGACGTCAGCACGCCTCCCCCCTTTTTTTTCTTTCTCGCGACTCTTCACTAGCGTGCAGCCGCTCCACGGCGGCTGCGTAGAAGTTGCGCAAAAGCTGCGGAGCAACTTCCGCTCAGCTGTTGCTGCAACTGTGCTGTCAGTTGTAGTAGCAGATGTGTAGCTGCGTATGCAACGGTGGCAGCAGCGGCTGCGCTACTGCTGCTCCTCTTGTTGCTGCGTGCTGCGGCTACTGCTCGCTGCCGCCGCGTACGCTGCTGTTGCTACCACTACTGCGCTATTGCTATTGCTGCTGTTGCTGCTGCTGCCACTGCCGCCCTACTATTGCCGCCGTGGTTGCTGCCACTGCTGCTGCGCTACTGTTGCCACCGCTGCTACTGCGCTGCTGTTGTCGCCGCTACTACTGCGCTACTGCTACCACCGTTGCTATTGCTGCCAATGCGGCTGTGGATGGCGGCTGCGCTCACTACAGCTGCCACGCACCGCTGTTGCTACTGCTACACTATTGCTGCTACCTCTACTGCTGCTGCTCGCACGTTGGCAAAAGCGCTGGTACAATTTCACGTGGTGGGTGAGGGCTGCGCCGACGACAACCGGCTGTCTCCGACAAGCCCCAAGGAATCTGCTACAGCGGTGACTCTCAATGCTGCTACTCTGTTGCGTCTCTGCTGTGCAGTTCAGTGGGAACTGTCTCACTGCTCTGATACCTTGTGAAAATGTGTGGAAGCTTCTTAGCAGCATAGCCGCTAAGTAGGCGTCAGTGCCTGGTGAGACGGTGACGACAATCATAGGTCGTGCACAGAACGGCAAGGATTTGGCTAGGAGACACAAGACAAAGTGTCATAATGCTGCAATAGCATGTGTAGAGAAAGATAACAAATGACAAGTCCAAGGCATAAATACCTGCCGCGGCGTACGGCGGGTGTCGCACGCGACAGTCCAAGAGCTATCCTACAACCAGCCCAAAACCACTGTTTTTGGCCGTAACTCTGCGCACACATGTCAGAATACTACGCCGTCTGAACCTAGACGTGCAAGATCAAGAGACGGACGCTACGACTAGTCACATGCATGCATCCATCATCAGACAGTGGACATACAATACAAAAACATGCAAATAGGGCTCATGGCCAGTCCGCCGAAAGACGCCTGCAAGCTGTAGAAAAGACAGCAGAGAGTCCCGGCAGCATCTTGGGCTCTGGAACGGTAGTCGGCCAGCTCCAGGCCGGTAGTCCGCCGCCAATCGTCGCACCGGTGTCACCAGGGCCCGCCTTAGGGATCTGCACGAGTATGGACACGGCCGAGTGGTCACAGTAAACTGTACACGAACGTCACAAATCACAACAGGCCGTGGGTACTACACCAAGGAGGTCAGTGAAGCGCTCCCCCATGATGCATACGGATCGGGCCTGATGCAGTAGCAGTGTGCGACGTTTACGGCCTCGCACGATCTTCATGCCAAGAAACACCACGGTAGGACCAAGATCCTTTATCCTATATGCAGTCTGGAGGACTGCTTTGGCCTCCTTCACGGCCTCCATAGAAGGAGACGCGATCTGAAAGTCGTCCAGATAGACCAGGATGGCGGTGAACTGCTCAGGCGTCCGTCGGATAAAGAGAGAGGGATCTGCCTCGCTTTGTACATATCCCGCACACGTCAGGGTGCTAGTGATCTTTTGGTTCCAACACCGAGGAGACTGCTTGAGGCCGTACAATGACTTACGCAAGCGCCAGACCTTGACATCGTCCTCAAAGCGTGGTGGCTGAGCCACGTGAATCTCCTCCTCCAGAGAACCATGGAGGAACGCATTGCTCATATCCATCTGGTGGAGTTCCTAGTCGTGCTGAGCAGTTACACTGAAGAGAGCGCAAGCTGAGGTCATGCGACCGACAGGGGCAAAGGTGTCAGTGTAATCAATGCCCTCGATTTGAGAGTATCCCTAGACGGCTAAGCGAGCCTTGTGGCATTCTAGTGAGCCGTCCGGCTTCACTTTCTTGCGAAGACCCACTTGACCTGAATAGCCTTCCTCCCAGGTGGAAGGTCAACTAGCTCGTAAACTCCGTGCTCTCGGATGGTGCAAACCTCATCCTCGTAGGCAACACGCCAAGCGTCAGCATCCTGTGATGAGAGAGCTTCTCTTTGTGTGCCCGGATTAGGCGCCATAGATGGAGAGCTATGAGTGGCAAGAGCACACGCCTCAGTGCTAGGTCTGATAACCATAAGGTCAGCTGCTGCATCACAAGCGATATGAAACTCGCGAGTGACAAGATCGTGCCCTATGGGACACGCTGGATGTACCTCTATGTGCTCAGTGCGAACACTCAGGCCTAGGGCCTTTGTGCCGGGATCACCACCCACGATGTTGCGAGTGGAGCGCCAGGATGCGGGACCTAACACTCGCTGGACTCCGGAGTCCAATGGTCGAAGACGACCGCAGCTCTCACGTGAGTAACCTGGGCTCGAGGGGCTCACCTCAGGCACAGAGACAGGCACAACAACAATTGGTGAGGACTGAGGCAAAGGAGCAGGTGATGCCGTGCGAGGAGATGCAAGTGTGGAAGAAATGGAACGGGGTGTGACAATAGGAGCAGGTGAGGCACGACCATGCACAGAGGCCGCAGAGCTGGCAGACACAGGTATAGGATCATGGGTGCCTGTGGGGTGCGAGGGAACAGGGGTAGAAGCCGGTTGTGTTGGAGAGGTCTCTGAGCCGACAGCTATGATCGTTGGATCGTCAAGAGCCAGAGATTGACAAGTGGAGGGGGCACGAACGGCCTCATCATCCGGGCAAGAGGTGCTTGCATGCTCAGACTCCCCCATCCTTTGAGAAGCCTCATACGTAGGAACGTGTATGGCAAACAACGACTTGATCGAGGTCAGATTGCAGTAGGTGAGGGACTCAAAGAAAAGCGCGTCGTGGGACTCAACGATGCCACGACGAGCAGGGTCCCAAAAAAGTCAGGCCTTCGATAGCGAGGAGATGCCTGTGAAGGCACACAAGCAACCGCGCGGCGAGACCTTGGACCCCTGCTGGTCCTTGGAGTACCACATAGAAGCCAAGGATCCCCAAACACGAGCAAGACGCAGGTCAGCACGGTGGCCAAACCAAAGCTCGTACGGTGTAAGGTGGTCTGGAAGGAGACCGTGCGAGAGGCGGTTCCAGACCCACGTGATGTAGGTGAATCCTTCGAAGGCAAAGGACTCATGGAGACCGAACTCAGATCGCATAACGTGAACCGAATCCTCCATGGTGCGGTTCTAGCACTCAGAGACACCGTTCTGCTGAGGAGTAGGAAGAGCAGAGACCTGGTGAAAAACCTCATGCTCGGCGAAGAAACTGTCTATCTCACCAAGAAACTCACCGCCGTGATCCAAACAGAAAGTATGCAGCGTATGGCGAGACTTACGCTCAGCCACCACTAGCCAGAGGCAAGCCGCGAGCGCGGCATCACTCTTCTGGCGCAGGCTATAGACCCACCGCATCCGGATAAAGTCATCAGTCAGGGTCAGGACATATCTGCCTCGATCAGACAGAGACTTGACAGGAAGAGGACCGAGAAGGTCTGAGTGGACCAGCTCGAGAGGACGAAAGTGCGCAAGAACAGGAGTCAAGGTAGGTACAACGATGCATCTTACCCTGAGCACAGAAGAGACAGTCAGTCTTGGGTGGCTTCTTGAAAGAAGCCGCATCAAGACCGAGCGCGGGCTATGTCCGAATGAGCTTCGATACAGTGTTGGAGGCCACATGACACAGGTGAAGATGCAACAGTCGCTGGTGCTCTACAAAGAGAATGCCAATGACAAATGAGCAAGAGGCGAAGGGGAGCAAGGAGGAGGAGAAATCTGAGAGACATCATACAGGTCATCCACAACATAGGCACGAAGAACAACGGTACGAATATCAATAGCGGTCACAGTCACGGCGTCTGCAGTTTGCTCCACAGAGAGTCCCATCAGTGTGCAGGAACACACTGAAAGCAAGCTGACCTCAAGGTCAAGCACAAAAAGAATGTAAGAAGGATACACGGGACTGAACGGACCATCAAAGCACACAACCCCAACACCCTGGACTTGCAAGGACTGACAAGATCCTGTGCGAACGGAGCGAACATACGCAATAGGACGGAGAACAACGAAGCCACTACGATGATAGGTCATGTGATGAGTGGCAAGAGAATCGATGATCAAAGTGCCACCGGGATCACGACCGGAGGACATCACTATACAACGGGCAATGGAGCATTTGACCTCAGACGGGAGCTCAGCAACAGGTGAGGAGGAAGGACGAAGGGCACAGAGGTGGGACTCATGGATAAAATCGATATTGTCAGGCCCATCGTCATCACATACCAGTTGTGCCCCCCACACGCGTCATCACAAGCAACGCGAACAGACGAACAAACAGTCCATGAACAACCCGGCTATGAGAACACATTGACACCTCCCTGAAAGCGATGTGCCAAAAGATGACAGAAGTGCTCGGCGATGGTGCGGTTACGCGGGTCCGAGTCGCCACTGCTCGCTGGTGAGGAAGCGGGAACAACTACAGTCATGGTTGCAGCGCAACCGGAAGCTGTGCCGCTGGATGCCTGAAGATGCTGCGCGTGTGCAGCTTGAAGACCGCGCGTGATCCGCGCCCAATCAAGCGGCTGCTGGTACTCAGTGTTGCGATGAGCGCCTCCACAGTTATAGTAGTGGATAGTGCATACACCGCTTCTGCCCGAGGACTGCTGCTGCTGCTACTACTACTACTGTTGGCCCGGACTATGCTTCTTCCTACCCTTATTCCCCTATGCCACTGCTGCCACACCTTGCATCTGAGTCAGGGTAGCCGGGGGTGGAATGGGAAGAGGAGGGTGTGCCAGAGGATGAAACAGTGGTCTGCAAGAGGGTCGTTGATGACCACGCGATGACCGTTGCAGCAAGAGAAATCTCCTGGTGGGCCACGGCTGCCTCGCGGGCGGAAATCACCTAGAGGTGGAGAAGGGCTCAAACACACCATCACTGTACCTCAAGCAGATGTCTACGTGCTCAAGACAAACTCCGATCATGAGTGTGTGAAGCGCCAAAACTTGTGTACCTCTTGAAGTCCCAAGGTGCGTGTAGATGCGCATGGCATGCCGCCATTAATCAGTTGCGGGCTTAGCAGGTCCTTGACAAAGGGAGTGAAAGTCGTGAATGTGAGTCGCGTAGGTGGCGTGCGCCTCTGCAGCAAGCAGGGTCAATGCCAAGTCCTAGCCCCCACGTGGATCAGCACCCGTGCCCGTGCCGGCCTCTCTAAGGAAAGGGTGAAAGTCCACAACAGTTTCACACGGCATGGCATAGAGGAATCCGCGTATCACTTAATCTGTGTCAGCACCTGAGCGCGGTCCGTAACCTGGTACGGACAGTGATAGTAGGGCCATTTCCCCTCTAAAGTGGCTCGGACCTGGAAGAGAGTCTCCCAACAGCAAAAGCCGTCATCGCTGACATAGCGTGGGGGTGGTGTCTCAAAGTCCTTGGGTTGCCGCTCCGTACGGAGAGCAACCACGGGCTAGGAAGGACGAGAGATGGGGAAGATGTCAGGACGAGGAAAGTTGCCAACATAGGGGTGAGGCAAGGATCGGATCTCCGTTAGTCGGGAACCAGAACGCGTCTCAAGCTGGCGGAGACGCTCCTAAAGCTTCCGAGTCTCCCTCTCGTGGGTGTCATCCTCCATGCCAGGCATATCGAGGTCCTCATCCAAAGAATCGAAATGTGGTAGGTCCTGTCCAGCTGCTCTCCTCGGTGTAGATGCAAACTGCCGTGTAGAAGGTATGGCATCACCGAAGCCCCCGGATGTCTGTTTTGGGGCCGTGGACAGACCACGAATAAGATCAGTGATGGATGCACGGATAGCATCAATATGCTGATGGTGTTGACGACAAAACTCATCTTACAGACTACGCAGGTCCGTAATAGCCTGCGAGTGTGGGCTCATGATGCCTGAGGAGGGGGAAGAGGGATCTGGTGGTCCTTTGCCCTTGTCACCGGTCGGATCTATGTCAACGCCCAGTATGGACTGGGATGTCAAATTAATCAGATTGCAGAACTGTCAACATTTCTCGAGAATTTGCAACGCTAGTAAAAAATGATGTTTCAGCCAAATTTTGGCTTAGTGTTGGTGCTGATGTCATCACTCACAATGATGATGTCAGCATGAAGGTTGTCCAAAGGACGGAGTTGTAATATGTCCATTGTTTCAGCCGATACATCAGCGATGTCCATAGTAAAAAATGAACTGCATGCGGTGTCCAGAGTCGAAAACGAAAAAACCGCGCTGTCCATAGTCGAAAACGACATGACACCGGTGCCCATGTTTTTCGTCGCGCGAGCCAAAACGGGCACGGTTGATATACATTTCATGTATGTATCACATTTGACATGTTTTTGGACTTCGAGCTTCGCCGGTCGTCGCGAGCTCGCAAGAGGAGTTTCGCGGCGAAACCTCCCTACGAGCTCGCGATGACCCTGCCAAACCCCCCATTTAAACTAGTGGGTTTGTCATAGGTTTGGGGGGATTTGCAGGGTGTGGCGCACGCTGGGAATCTGCTGGGCCCCGCGGTGGCGGGGCCCGGCAGATGCCAGGGCAAAAAGAAAAAATACCCAAACTGCCGATTGTGACTAGGGGGTTTGCATGTTATTGGGGGGGGTTTGCAATATGCGGCGCACGTGTGATAAAAGCAAGGGAATCTGCCAGGCCCCGCTACCGTGGGGCCCGGCAGATGCCCGGGCAAGTAAGAAAAAAAGCCCGAACCCCCTAGTGTCACGAGGGGGTTTGTCCGATATTGGGGTGGGGGGTGGTTGGCGCACCCTGTCGCGAGTTTTGGAGATCGCATTGCGACCTCCAAAAGTCGCGACAGGGTTACAACTGACATCGACGATGCCAGTGTCAACGTCGCCCACATCGCCCTCAAAGTCGGCAAAGTCCGACTTCAAGGGCGTGGGTATTGTTGTCCTTTTTTTTCATTTCTGCTCGCACGACGAAAAACATGGGCACCGATGTCTTGTCGTTTTCGACTATGGACATCTCATGCTTTCCATTTTTCACTTTGGACACCGCGTGCAATTCGTTTTCGACTATGGACTTTGCGGATCTATCGACCAAAACGATGGACTCTGGAGTATTTATGCCCTTGTCCAAATGAGGCAAAATTTGAAGCGCTTATGCGCCAAAGGATGCTGAATACAATGGCAGTGGTTTCGTGCAAAAAAACCTTCAAAAAAGTAAAAACGTCACCGTTTTCTTTTCAGCCCAAAATCTGGAAAGAATCTATATCTAAGAGCGTTGTTTCATTTCCTAGAGCCTGTAGGGCATGAAATGAGGCAGGAATGGAAGCGATGGATAGGGTTTTGAAAGAGCTTTCTAACAAGCCCTTACACGCCAAAAGTGGTGGTAAAATGGGGCACTTCACGGACCCCTTCTCAACATCTCATGTCTCAACTGCTGCTGGAGGGTGTTAGGAAATCCTTGGGTGCCCCGTGGTGGTGGCGTGGTAATGTGGTTGCAAGGGTGTCTCCGTTGCTGCAATCTACTGCGGCGGGTCACCATGGATTGGTGGGTCCTCCTAAGACCGTGGTTTTAGAGGTGGCTCTCACTGTTGCTGCCGTTGTTACGTCTGAGCTCCGCAGCTCAGTGAGGGATGCCTCACCACTTTGATACCATAAGAAGATGCGTACAAGCTTCCAAGTGACACAGCCGCTGACTGGGCGTCAGTATCCCGTCAGAAGGTCACAATAGTCACAGGTCGTACACACGACGGCAAGGGTCTGGCTAGGAGATACAAGTCAGAGTGTCATAATGCTTCATTAGCATTTGCACAGAGAGGTGAAAAATGACAGGTCCATAGCATAAAGTACCTGTCGGGGCGCACGGCGGGTGTCGCACGTGGCAGTACAAGGTCTGTCCTAAAACCGGCCCAAAACCACTGTTTTTGCCGTAACTCAGCGTAGACATGTCAAGACGCCACGTCGTACGAACCTAGACATGTAGAATCACAAGAAGGACACTAAGACTGGTCACATGCATGTAAAAACATGCAAATGGGGCCCACACCTAGTCCACCGATGAACTCCTACGTGCTGTAGAAAGACTGCAAGAGGTCCTGGGCAGTGTCTAAGGCTCTAGGACGGTCGTCGGTCAGCTCCAAGCTGGTAGTCCACCACCAGAGGACGCACCGGTACCACCTGGGTCCGCATCAGGGATCTACACGAGCATGGATACAGCCAAGTGGTCACAGTGAAATGTACAGGTTGACAGGAATGTCACAAATCACAAAACCTCCCCGCCCAACTTCCTCCAACCGTGGTCGAGTGCACCCGGATCAGGTTACGCCACGCCCTGCAGTTGGCAGGAGTCTCCAACGTCCGTCATTCAACATTGCATGTTGCATCGTTCACGTCCTAGCAGCCTCAACGCCCGTCCCCCTCTTGCGTCATTGCCATGGCGCTAGCTGGCATCCTTGCACCCGGTGAGTGTGGGTCATTGGGGCATGGTACATATTAAATCTCGTTTCTTACGTACAACATGCCCTCATTCTGGCTGCATGGCGGCTTCAACGGCCCTTGGTTCATTGAGCGAAGCTCGGCAAACCTTGTACGCCACACGTAGCGGTCACTGGTGACTTTCGCCAGGTCCCCACTACCTCAATCCTCTAACTGCTCAGCCAACCATTGACTATGTTGACCCGCACGTGCGGTCATTCGCTGAGTGGGACGAGGACATGAGAGAGCGCGACAAAAGAGAGAAGTAGCATGAAGCTGAATTGTTGGCATCCATTACCCCCGGATCTCCAGACCCAGGACCCGTCACATACAAAGGTGGTAAAGCAATTTGAGTCCGTCCCAAAGGATACTACCCTCCCTGTGGTACTTGGTACATCGGAGGGACCTCCCGTCATGGCCCGTCCAGTTTCTGCTCTACAGTGTCTACGAGGAGAATGTTTGACGTCGCTTACTGTGAAATTTCAAAAAGAATACCGCCCACCCCGCAAACCGATAGTACCCTCACACAATCGTAAGCCCTTTTTGTCAGAATGTGAAGCAGCAGTCTCGCATCTATGTACACTTGGAGTGATTGTGTCGCTAGTGCTGGCGTGCAGGCCCCTCTGACGAGGATGACAATAGAGATGGTGCGCAGTTCCGGGGTGGCATGGAGTTTCAGCCAATGGAAGACTGCTGACGTGCCATCAATGATTACGTTGTCTAGCCGCGCTTCCCGTTGAAGTGGGAGAGGTCAGAACCCGGCATTGTTGTCCGCTGCCGTAACTGCAAAAGCGATGGACGCCAGTGGGTAATCCGTGCCCGCATGTTGAGCATGTCGCACAGTTGCGTGGTCTCATCATACGTGGAGGGGCGTAAGTGTACCCTGGGCTAGACGAAGGGGAACCCGGCGCACACAAAAAATTAGGTGTAGGAAATATCTGGGACACGTTGGCCGGAGACCAGACGCCCAAGCCTTGTGTGTGGTCGTCGAAGCTGTTACACACGAGAAAGTGGTCTACTAGGTCATATGGAGGGCACGCGATAAGGCCCAAGAGGAAATCATGGGGGAGAAGTCTACCTTGTGGGCTCTCTTCCCCACATACTGTGCCGAGGTCAGTCCACCCTTGATGTACCGGTATGTTGACATGCATGCGCTTTTTCTAAGATGCAAGATTCATTGTGGGACTTATTGCTTGCACACTTGCAGCTGATGTGGGTTGACCCTAACACTATCTCCATTGCAAAGCAGAAGGCCAAGCAATTTTCCCGATGCTTTTTGGTGCCTGGTGCTTGCCGCAAGGCCTGGCCTCACGTGCACCGCATCGTGACGCTTGACGACATGTTTCTAGAAAACGGGTACAAGCAAGTGCTTCTCATCGCCCAATTTTTCGATGCAAAAACAACAGCGTGCCCATGGCCTACGCCCTACGCAAAGGCGACACATACTGGAACCTACGCAAAGGCGACACCACCATCATCAGTGACCGGGATGTAGGCCTCCTCACAGCGATGTTGAAGCTCCTCCCGTGTGCCAACCACAAGTACTGCACGTTCCACATCAAGGAGAACATCCCGGTGACGTACAGCAAGACAACAACAAATATCTTCTGGCAGTTGGCACACGCGTTCGAGCAAGAGGAATACGACAAGCTGAGCATGGAGCTGATGCAGACCAACCACGACATTGCATGCTACGTGTTTGTCGATGGAGAAGAGGGAGGGATACCGTTGCGTTGCTTGAGCCGCTTCCACAGACCACCGGGGTGTGGCGAGCACACCACAAGCAATGCGACAGAGTCGTTTAATGTACGGATCATCGAGGTAAGGAGGCTATTCCCGTTCCACTGCTTTGCCTTTCTTTACCCCTTCATACGGAAGCTGTTTGCAACACGCCAAAACCTGGTTTGTGGTGTCTCGGTACTCCAGACATGAATTTGGATACTCCAGACATGATTATGCAGAGTGTGAGTACTCCACACATCATTTTGGGTACTCCCGACATGATTATGCAAAAATCTTTGTACAATGTATTGGAGTGTGGGTACTCCAAACATGATTGCGGGTACTTCAGACATCATTATGCAAAATTCTTGGTACAATGTACTCGAGTGTGGGTACTCCATACATGATTGTGTGAATTTTTTTGTCTTAAGCCGAAAACAAAGGGCCATGTACAAATGAATGGGCGGAGTCCTTCACAAACACTGTAAAAAGGAGGGCGTTATACAAATGAAAATATGAAAAGAAACGGACATGCCCCTAGAAATAGGGGGCAAAGTGGACATGATTTGGCCAAAAAACAACAACAGTAACATACGGAGGGGCCATTACGGACTAGGTGGCTCAGTCCATACCCATGGCTCCCATGGGCCGGGACAGTTTGGTGGACGACTACTCGGCATGGACATTCCCAAGTTCCATGTCATGTGTTCTGGAGTCACAGGAGGTAGGGCCCATGATGGTTCTTCATGGCCCAACTCATGGCTACGTGCTACATACAGGTCCCACTCCTCCTTCGATGCGACCCATGCCCCATGAGCCGCCACATAGTGCGCTACGAGTGTACCCCATCCATGATGTGCCGGGCCATTCGGACGTCCGTCGGTGTCCATCTCAATCCAACGTAGAGTCAAAGTTTGAGGGTAAGTGGATACTCAGCGAAGTGGACTGACAGAGAAGCACTTTAAGTTCACAGGATAGTACCTCCTCATTGTGCGAACCAGTACAACGAAGAGGTTCGACACTGGACCTCTTCATTCGTGCATGCCAGCGTTCGAGACGCAAACCCGGTCCAACTAGTTGTCCTATGTTTTGCAACGTGCGGCTGCAATGTCGGACGGGCAGAATCAACCTGCCCGTGTCCACGTGGAAACGGGCTACACGCATGAACCGTGTATCGTTGGCAACATGTCACAATCATGTGACGCATAGTCCCATATCCCCCTCGTGTGGGGCTACGTCGTCCCATTGGGCTCTCGTCCACTTTCGGCATGCACTTCAAAAGTGGACCATACGGGTTTGACGTATAATGTAAGCAATGTCGCGTCATACTGTGTCCAATAAACTTTTCATTTACGTACCGTTTGCAACAACAAACCCGAAATGCAAACGTAAAGAAACAAAAACCCTAAACCATGGTGTCAAGCTGCAAAAGTATAATCATGTTACGTTCTTAGAGCAATAGCGTGGTCGCCTGGAAATGACTTACATACAAAGCTCCGCCGACGTCGACATCCCTAAACCCAAACCATGTACAATTCGTTGAAATAATGGGGGTGACGTAGCCACAATTCTCAGAATGGGGGCAACTTGGGAAACTAATGAATTAATGGGGACGACCTAGAAAGAGCCTTTTCAGATGGGGGCAACGTAACCATTTGCGTTCAGAATGGGGTCATCTTAGACATGGTCCGCCAAAAATGGGGGCTATCGGGGAATGACCCGATCGCACGCAACAGGGGTCATTTCCCCCTAAAACATGAACGGCAGAGCGATCATGCATCCACGGAGTATTCAATAGATCGGCCATATGTAAGTTTTGAATAATATTATTGCAATCTCCACTGTTTTATGAAGAAACATCTATTTATCCAATGGGAATGCATAAACTAGACTGTATCATGAAAAACCTTATAGTGATCACAATATTGGCGCTGCATGAAATGCACCTTCGAAGTCCTAACAAAACCAGACCACAATGGAACACCACCTAGTTGTTTGGCAGAACGAAACGCAGATGGTGATCAGGTAGCAATTGCGAGGCTGAACAAGTTTGACAATTCGGGACCATTAAACAATTTATAATTAGCTATAATTCTGTAACGGGCCACAACCTCCACATCGTGCTCTCAATTCATTGTCGGAGTTTGCAAAATGGCGTTCTCAGTCCGCGTCAAGGGTTTACCCCCTTCGCAGGACAGAGGGGCAATCTTCATCAAAGACCCAGGGAGACTCCATTACTTCGAGTCTCCGGAGGCCCATTTCCGTTTTCAACCTTACCCCTGGTTTTGAAACCCATTCCAGGATTTTAACCTCAAACTAGTGCATTTGCACAAGTTATTTCATTGTTTTATGTCAAAATTCTTCGCAAACGAACTTTGATTTACGTTTTTTACGTTTTGGCGTGAAATTTTCGCATGGGAGGCACGCTGGCCATTTTGCGTCAAGGCTATTTCGCTCGCTGTCCATTTTGCCTGGCCAAGTACGCTGGCCATTTCGCGTCAAGTGAATGTACTTGGCCAAGCAAAATGGACAGCAAGCTGAGTTTGTGATAAACATGGAATCGATACGGTGGGCACCGCAACTCCACACACTCAAGTCCACATCTTGTGGGAACGTGTAAATTTGGCTAGCACCCTCCAGTCGTTAATTGTGACTGGGTTGACATCGTTGACTAATGGTACCGTGAACGTGATTGAGCTCATTGCTTTCATGGCGTTTGCTTCAATCACTTTGTGCAAAAGTTCACGCGTAGTGGATGGTGTTGCCTCCACTAAGTAGGTTTGGTCATGCATCTCGTCCGGTGATGCAAGATTTAGGGGGCAATGTCAATCAGCAAGTGTAGAATGAGGTTCAATGAGGGGGAACAAAACAACAGAGAAGTTTGGATGAAGATTCAAATTTCTTTACATCCTCATCTGAAAACATGAATCTACAATCGTGGTCCACATTTACCGTTGAGTGGTCCCCACTAACGTTGCTGTGCGGTGGGGAAAGCCCGCGCCACGGCCTTGTTCGTTTCCACGGCCGGGTCCATTGCCACAATTGCAGCCCTGTCCACGGCCTTGTCCGTGGCCTCCTGCCCCAACATCCCCACAAGGTACTACTACTGCGGCTAACATCGCGGCCTCTTGTCGACTACCAGCAGCCTCAGGGCACTGAGCCCTAATATGTCGTTGTTGCATGCAGTTGTGGCAGAGTTTGACGCGGAAGGCCGTGTTGTGATGCTCACGCGCCACATGCAACTCGTCATTGTCACGGTTACGATTGTGGTTTGGGGTCTTGTGCCCACCAGTCTTCTTGACTGGGGGATTTTCCGGCTGCTTGCCCTTGGCTCTGTCCCGCTACCCAGCAGCTCCTTGAGTCCCCACAGCATCCATGTGACCTTGCTGTGCACACGCGTTTGGTTGCACGTCTGAGTAGTGCTTCGGGTTCGTCGAATACACTTCACTCATGCAATGCCGCAACGCCCTCCAGATTGTCCAAGCCTTGTCGGTTGCCGTTTTGGTGGTCTTATCCTTCAACTTATCGCTAGCAATACCGTCACGTAAATACTCTAGCAGCATGTACTCCTGGTACTTGAAGGTCTGAGTCCTATCGCCCTCGGTGAAGCTTTCGACTTCCTCCGCAAGTGCGGTGACCTCATTTAAGTAGGCTTCGAGCGAGCTACCAAGCTACCTGAAGTCCTTGATCACATGGAAGGCACGTTGCGCCTCCTCACCCTGGGTGCACTTCTTACGCATGATCGTGCAGAAGGCCTCCCGCGACATGGTCTGCCACTCGAGGTGCGGCTGCTACGCACCCCACTCCTTGACCACATACTTGAAGAGCTTTTTTTCAAGCCGTGTCATGGTAAGGTCACCCCACTGACTAAGTGGAGCCTTTTGGAAACATAGAAAGTGCTCCATGCGATTCAGCCATTCGGTCAGCTTCACACCCTTTCAGGAGATCTAGACACTGCCAAGGAAGGACTTCTTCATGACTGGCCCCAAGGTTATCGAGGTAGGCAAGTCATCGCTGCCACCAGCAGTGGCATCAGCAGCTGCGGCGTGCTACGCTTGCTGTTGCTCCTGCACTTGTGTCACGCTTTGTAATGCCTTGTCAAGGTCGTTGCATCGGCGGCTTGCCTCATGAGCGGCCAGGCGTTGTAGCTGGTGATTACGGTCCAGGTCTATGATGCTCTATCTGACATGGGCTTGTAGGTTGGTGAGTGCATACTTCAGCTCTAATGGCGTCAAAGCATCGGCGATAGCCTCCAAGACTTCACGTTGTCCGTGTACATTTACCCACTGTAGGAGGGTACGGTTTGCGTACACGCCTCCAAGAAGTCCCACCATTTGGAAGAGGCTGTCGTCAGCAAGGACGCTCGAGTGGGCACTGCCCTATCCCATTACGGCCACATCGTAGGAAGGGCGGTTCACCCTCACTACCCCAAGTGGTGTCGTACCTCCACTGTCGGTGGTGATCTTCAGTCGGCCCGTCGCCCCAGATGCAAACTCAGCAAGCCTGCGATGGTCATCGTAAATTGCCTTCTTGGTGACGTTGTCCGGATCGTTCTTGTAGGAACTTCCCGTGTGGCTACTTTCGGTACCTTTGCTGTTCTTGGCAGCCTTGCTGCTCTCGGCAGCTTGTAGCGATCCGGCGAGCATCTTGCCCTTCTCGAGCGATTGGCTCAAAATTGCCACATGGCGATGGTAATGATCGTGATCCTCGCCGCCTTCGCCATTGTCGGCGTCATGCTCTTCCTCGGAGTCAACTCCCGGGTGGTCTTCCTCAAGCACATTGTCTGTTTCGTGGGGGTCATCCACGTTTGCATCGACATGCTCATCAAGCAGTTTTGTGGCTTTTGCACGCTTCTTGGTGTCACAGGGGTTGGCGCCGGATGCCTTTGTTGGTATGGTTGCCTTTGGTTTGGCAACTATGCTCACAGTGGTGGCTCCCAAAATTTGGAGTCTGTCGAGGTCCTGTAATGAGGTCGTCAACACCTTGCCCTTGTTGGTCTTGGATAGTCCGGCACTTGCCATTTTGTCACCCGTGCAACTAGCATGTGAAGACCGTTGTGAGGATCACCCCACCACTTTGAGGAGATTTTTCCTACCAAAGTCTCCTTGCTCTCACGATTGGTGAGGAAATCATAAACTTGATTTATGATGTCCTAGGCCACTACGGCCAGCACAACTACGTGGTATGAAAAGACTATCTTTCTAAGCGGCCACGGTTCAGCACACGCACATGGATTTTTAGGCAAAACCCTAAGCCGTGACTCTCAGCACTAGGAAAGCAAAGAAAACATAGAGATACAAGCAAGTACAAGATTAACAAGCTCTAAGAGTTTGAGCACCGCTCAACAAGGTGAGGGGGAGGCAAGGGGTCAACTCTAAGTAAAAGTTTGGACCCCCTCACACATCCTCCTCACTAATCTTATGTCTTCTTTTCTTCTGGTCTTCCTTGGCCTCTTCTTACGTCTTCTAGGCAGACCTTGCCCCCCCATGGAGGCGCCTTCTTTGTGCTCCGCAGCAATCTGGCGGCCTCCAGAAATTCTCAAAGTGGTGCCTTCTCCTTTTTCTTTTTCTCTTAGACCGTGAGAGTCTCTGATATTGGGAAAAGGTATTGCCCCGACTTTCGGTTGAAGAGGAGGAGAGGGAGCCTTGAGAAGAGGGGAAAAGTACGTGGTTTTTGGGGATGGGTACTCCCAATCCCGTCAAACAATGTTTCCCCTAGTCCACTGGGATGTAGTAGAGGTTGTGGAGAAGAAGCCCCAAAAACAAAAGCTCTTCTCCAGCTTCCTAACACACTTTACAACCCTTCAAACGTTGAAGTGTAGATGTCGTAGTCCCTTCTAATATTTATGCTGCTGCTTGCAACTGCAGGCGACATTTTATACACGTCATAGCCACTGTTTCCGTCGAACCCTTTATCGCGGGGGTTGTCTCGCTCTAAGAACCACTGAAACGGGCTGGAACCTCCGGATTCTGCTCTGAAGTCATGGTCGGAGTTCACAGAATGGCATTCTCACTCTGCGTCAGGGGTTTACCCCCTCCGCAGGACTGAGGGGCAATCTTCATCAATGACTCAGAGCAGGCAGACTCGAATGTTTCGAGTCTCCGGAGGCCCATTTCCATTTTTAGACTTACCCTGGTTTTGGGACCCATACAGAGGGTTTTTACCTCGAACTCGTGCATTCGCATGAGTTATTCCATTATTTCATGTATAATTTTGTTGCAAACAAACTTTGATTTACGTTTTTTATGTTCTGGCGTGAAATCGTTGTGTGCGAAACACGTTGGCGATTTCGCGCCAGTGCTCTCTTGTCTCTCATCCCTCATCCCCCTCCCTCGTCCTCGCTTGCTCGCTTGCCAGGAGGGCAAGCGGGGGCTGGAGCACGAGGCCACGAGGCCTTGCCCTCAAGGCCCTCGTGGCCCCTCAGCCGCCGATCGGGCTGAGGACGCGATGGGCAGCTGGCGGCTGGTCGGCTGGTGGCGGGTTGGTCACTTGGCCGGCTGCCGGCCGTCCAGCCGGCCGACAAAGAGCTGGCCGGCGGCTTGCAAAGTGCTGGCTGTCGGCCAGCCCTCGCTGACGCGAAGGTTGGTGTGCAATGACCCCTCGCTTCAGCGAGGAGGGAGTGCCAAACCAGCCCTCTTGTTACAAATTCGATGACCAATGTTAGAAATGACTAAATACATATGTACAAGTGTTGATTTACAAATGAGACGTAGTCGGGGTTGTTGGGTCTATCGTCGAGCGACGCGTGTGAAGTCGCGTCCTGAGTGGTCGGATCAAGAAGCTCCCCTGAGGAATTCGGGGGCTTCAAACATCGACAGCGAAGATGCGAGATGCATCTTTATAAATCGCGGAATTTCTTGATGTGTCGAGAAGTCGACCGGACGTCATCCCACTTCAGTCATCGATTTTTTAAAGTTGTGAGAAGGTGCAAGAAGGTTCGTTTGAGGGCGAGGGTAGTTGGTTGAATTGCCATCAACGGTCAGAGTGAAAATTGAAGTCTCGACGCATGGTGGGCTATTTTTTTAAAGACATAATTGTCCACTCAGAGGACATTTATGTCTGGTACGTAACAATTCCCCCCGTTTAGCTGCAACGTCCCAGCGTGATAGACGTGGCCCGGTGACTGCGGTAGTATCCGTCGATCAGGTGATCAATGTTTCGGAAGTTTTTTTAGGGTTCCCAACTGTTGTGCCTGGCGTCGTGACCGTGCCACTTGACAATACATTCTGTCATTTTACCACGTCATTGATGGCGGAGGATTTCCTCAATGTCATACTCTGTGTCCTCGTCCACTTCTGTAGGAGGGGGGCACATCCTTGCTTGGGAAGTTCTCTCCAAGGTCTCGGTAGTGCTTCGTCTACTGATATGGAACACTAAATCAACTTGCATAGTGTCTAGGAGTTTGGGTCGTGCGACCATAGGGGTTTGCATGCGCTCAATCTGAAATGGGCCGAACCATCGGGATTTGAGCTTCAAACACTCAGCTTTATGGAGTTTGATGTTCCCCAAATTGAGGAGAAAGTTGTCACCTGTGGCAAACACATTGTCGCTTTGATCTCAGTCCAGTGCTCGTTTCATTATCGCGTGTGTCTTTGCAAGTGTTTGCCGTGTTTCTTCCCAAATGGAGAAGTCGAGACGCTGAACGCCGACTGCGGGAATGTTGCTCTTGCTATGTAGTCCAGCTGGTGTCATGGGAAGTTTGCCGTAAACCACATAGAATGGAGTTTTACCCGTTGCGGTGGAGGATGCTGAATGGGCGATTTTGGCTGTCGGGAACATTTGTGCCCAATACGTCCCCTGGGGTTTGTATAGTGTTCATGGAAGTTGTTCGAGCTTCTGATTGGTCAGCTTGATTTGGCCGTCGGTTTGAATGTGGAACGCCGTTGAAAGCTAGTTCCGACTGCCATAGTGAGTCATTAGCTCACGCAAGAAACGACTGGTAAATGGATTGTCCCTTACTTGTGATGGTTCTTGGCACACCGTGGAGCTGTACGATGTGGTTTAGAAACATTCGTGTTGTTCCTTTGGTGCTGATGATGGTAGTCGCTGGAAAAAAAGTTAGACATTTTGGAAAACCTGTCGAGTACCACAAGGATTGTGTCATATCCCTTGGGTGTGTCTGGTAATCCCGTCACGAAGTGCATGGAGATGTCGGCCCATGGTCCGATCGGAATGGGGAGTGGTTACAGAAGTCTGGGAGGCCGTGTACGTCAGGATGTTTGTCACAGACACGTTTTGTAGGATTTGCTGAAGTTGGCCACGTCGGATTGCATCGTGTCCCACCAGCAGTGTTTTGCAAGCTTCTTCAGCATCTTGTCTTCTCATGACTGCCCACCTGGACCGTTGTCATGGCATTCTTTGAGCAACATACGACAAAGCTCATCGTTTAGGGGGAAGACCACCTAGCAAATGAATCGTCGCCGACAATAAGGCGCTTCGTACAAGAGCTTCGTTTTGTCATATCCACCATGCTGGTTGCAGCCTTGTGTGAACAACTGCTTGAGATACAAATCTCGTTGCAACTGTACCATTGCTGCCTCTGCCAATAGATCTGGTCGGCAACTGAGCACGCTTGATGGGTTGGTTTTGCATGGTCGGTACTCGATATTGTAGTTGAACCCAGGTTTGAGGAATTCCAACCATTGGGTTTGACGTCGACTGAGGTTTGGCTGTGTCTTCAAATGTTTCAGCACATGATGGTTTGTGCATACAATGCATCTACGGCATTCAAGGTAGCACCGCCATGTCTTAAATGCATGCAATACCGCTAGCATCTTCTTCTCGGGTATGCCGTGGTTGAGTTCCGGTCCTCATAGTTCTCGTGACATGTATGCGGCCGGTTGCTCTGTGTTGCCGTGACCTTGCAAGAGGACCACACCAATGGCGTGATCTCAGTATTCCTATCCATGACGTAGTCCACTACTAGATCGGCTAATCGCAGGGCTGGCACCAATGTCAAAGCGTTCCTCCAAACTGGTCAATGTTTCCTGCTCAAAGTCTCTGCACTGCCAATCGTTTTCTTTTTGAGTGAGGTCAAAGAGATGCGCTGACACTTTGGAGTAATCCCGTACGAAGGGCCCATATTCATTGCACAAGCCAAGAAAAACTTGAATGTCTCAAACGTGGGTCAGCGTCCGCCAATCAGCAATTGCTTCCACTTTTTTTTTATCCATGGTGATCCGTCCGCCGATGATGAAATGACCCAAAAACTTGATGGAAGGGCGACCAAAGTCACACTTTGAGAGTTTTTTGAAAGATTTCTCTCGTTGTAAAACTTTGAGAACTTTTATGTGATGTCCATTGTTCTCCTCCGGGGTGCAACTGTACACCAGGTTGTTGTCGAGATGTACCATGACGAAATCGTCGAGGTTGTTGGTTTTTTCAAACCTCTCATTCTGTTCTGTTATGTCTTCTTGACTTGTGTGCATTGGCATGCAGATGACTGACGGCGAGATGCGACGCTGGTGGAGCGTCATCCGTTAGAGCCGATGCATGCTGAGGTCTACATGCGTCTTTCTGGAGCATCTTCCCTCGGCGTGAGAGGCACTCAGCTCCATCGGCTGACCTCCACAGCAGTCACACCGCTACACAAGCAAACCATCGCGTCGTGAGGATAGTGATATTCACTCCTGCAGCCGAGGGCAAACTGGCTAATGCTGACACCACCAACGGACTTGAACAAATTCTCACGCGCAATGCTGGCACGCTTTGCACAACTAAACAAAACATCTGATGCGTAGTACAAAATCGAGCGTCTGCTTCAACCGTTCAAGATGGCGAAGTACACGTAGAGATTCTGCGAGATCATTATCAAAGCAAACATTATCCTCAATAGACTCTCTTTTCACTACAACAACGGCCTCAAGCAAGATACCTGGCGAGCGATCGCCATTTTCGGCACATAGAACGACTTGCCGCGGATGATCCCAGTAGCAAGAAGGATCGACAGCGTCGACTACAACGCTCGGATCCAAGAATCCTATGGCTGGCGACCTCCTAACCACAGTTATCGTGGAAATGGGAGAAACTAGTCGACGGACTCCCCGACTCCGATGGAAGTGGATGACGTGGACAAGAGATATACACAAACCTGCTACAACGGCAAAAAAGTCGGGCACATTGCTCAAAATTGTTGAAACAAGCAGTAGGCCAAAATGGGGGGGAAGTCGCAGAAAAATGAGTCGGGAAACAACAAGGGGTAGGAGTAAAAGGCGCAACTCTTGTCTGCGAGGAGCAATCTACCCAGAACGATCGCCCATCTGAATGGCCCACATCACCGCATAGGGATTATGAGATCGCAAAGTTTGACGAGGGGTACGAGGATGATCAACTAGCGATCCTGTTAAAAGTTGAGTCTCGAGGATGCAGAAGTCGTAGAATGGTACCGGCACTATTGGATGGAGGAGCTACACACAGCTTCGTAAGCAAGGACATGGTTCGTAAGCTGGATTTGCAGACCAAACCAGGGGTGTTTGATGGAAAAATAGTCAACAGGAAACTACAGATACGGAGACTCCAAGAACCACTACAAGTACAAGTAGGAGATCTTCGAGATGTAACAGTCTGGAGGTCTTGTACAATGAGCGATCAAAAAGTCATCCTCGGACGAGATTTCTTGTACCGGCACAATTTGCAGGTCGACTGGAACAGCGGTGCCGTTTAAGTGAAGATTGATGGCACCAAACAACTTCTCCGTGTAGGATTAAAGCCAGCTGCAAAAGGAACAGAGATGGAAGCAGCACAAGAAGCTACAAAAGCCAAAAAAACGACAATCGGTGCAACCGATACCGCTCAACGTGGCCAAGTACTGTATATGAAGAGGGGCATGTGCCTGGCTTGTACATCTCAAGCCAATGGGAGAAGCGGAAGTGGCAGCAACTGACTCATTATCGACCTCATCAGCGTCATTGGCCTTGACAGAGTTCGCGATGGTACGCAAAGGGTTTGCATCGCTCATCGAGGAGTTTGCGGACATCTTTCCCGACAAACTCCCAAAGCCCTTACATCCCCAACGAGACATCGACCATCGCATGAAGCTGAAGCTGGGCAGTAGACCTACCGTCCGAGGGACTATCGGATGAGCGATCACAAACTGACCGAGCCAAACGAGGAGCACGACAAGATGCTCCGTCAGGGGTTCATCCGCCCTACCATGTCACCATACGCCGCAACGGTACTATTTATGAAACCAAAAACTAGCGAGATGTGGATGTGCATGGATTATCGGGCTTTGGACGACGCTACCAAAAAAACTGCCACCCTCTCCCTCGCGCCGACGAACTTTTGGACCAACTCCGAGGAGCCCAAAGTTTCAACAAAATCGATTTACACAGCGGATATCACTAAATACGCGTGGCAGCCATTGACATCAAGAAGACGACATTCCGAACTCGCTATGAGCACTTCGACTTCACGGTTATGCCATTTGGATTCCCAAACAACCTACCGACATTCATAGAGGCAACGAACAACATTTTCCGTCCGCACCTCGACGACTTTGTCGGTATGTACCTCGACGATGTTTTGGTGTACAGCCGCACCCTGGACAAGCACGATGGACATCTCCGAGAAGTTCGCAATGCTTTACAAAGAGAGAAGTTTTTTGGAAAAGTCTCGAAATGTGACTTCGGTCGTCGTTCCATCGAGTTTTTGGGTCATGTCATCAATGGTGGACGGATCACCATGGATCCGAAAAAATCAGGAGCAGTCGCAGAATGGCTGACGCCGACCAATGTTTGAGAAGTTCAAGTTTTTCTTCGATTTTGCATTTATTAGCGACAATTCGTAAGGGACTACGTGCGAGTGCTGGCGTGTATTTCTGACCTCACTTGAAAAGAAAATGAGTGGCGGTGGGGAGACAGGGAACATGAAGCGTTCACCACATTACGGAACGCTCTGACCTCGGTGCCAGCCCTACAATTAGCCGATACAACAAGCAACTATGTCATGGCTACGGATGCATCAAATGGAGCCATTGGCGCGATTTTTGTGCAAGGTCACTGCAAAGGCGAACAACTAGTCGCATACATGTCTCGAGAACTACAAGGGCCGGAACTCAATTACGCAGTCCACAAAAAGGAGATGCTAACAGCCGTGCACGCGTTCAAGACTTCGCGATTGCTACCTGGAGTGTCGCCGATGCATCGTGCGTACCGCCCACCACTCGCTGAAACATTTGAAAACGCAAGTGAATCTCAGCCGATGTCAATCCCAATGGATGGGGTTCCTTGAGTCCGGGTTCGACTAAGAAATCGAGTACCGACTAGGATAAACCAACCTAGCGGACGCACTCAGCTGTCGACCATATTAAATGACCGACTTGGAAACCCTACGACTACACCGAGACCCTTACATTGAGCGATTGTTTGCAAGGGGTTACGACTAGCATGGCGGATATGATAAAACCAAAATCTTGAATGACACACCCTACTGGCGACATCACTTCACTCGCCAAGTAGTCGTTCCTTCGAACGAAGAGCTTTGCGGTATGCTACTCGAAGAGTGCCACGACATCGGTCCAGATGGACACTTCCGAGAGGACATGACGCTGAAGAAGCTCGTGAAAAACTATTGGTGGGACAAGATGCAATCCGACGTGGCCAACTTCTACAAAACTTGCGACACATGTCAGCGACAGAAATCGCGTCGCACGAAGCCTCTCGGACTTCTGCAGCCGCTCCCCTTTCTGACGGAACCATGGGCAGACATCTCCTTGGACTTTGTCACCGGATTACCAGTCACACCCGAGGGATATGACGCCATCCTTGTGGTCGTCGACAGTTTTCCAAAGTGTCCCACTTCATCCCAACAATGACAATTGTCACCGCCCGAGGAACAACATGATTGTTTCTAAACAACGTTGTGTGCCTACACGGCGTACCGAGAACCATAACGAGCGACAGAGACAATTGATTCATCAGCCGTTTATGGCGCGAAATGATGACTCGCTACAGAAGCAGAATCCAACATTCAATGGCGGTTCATCCTCGAACCGACGGTCAAACCGAGCGGAAAAATCAGACGCTCAAACAAGTGCTTCAAACATTATGCGAACCTAATGGGACAAATTGGGCACAAAAACTCCCAACAGCCAAAATTGCACATGATTCAGCAATTTCCACTGCAACAGGTAAAGATATAGTTGAACTAGTGTATGGCAAACTTCCCGCCACACCACCCAAACTATAGAGTTGTAAGAATATCCCAACAGTCGACATGCAACTACAAGACTTCACCACCGTCTGGGAGGACGGTGGTTTCTAGACAAGAAAACCACCAGTGGTTTTCTTTTCCACCTTGTGCCGTGGGTAGCGGCGTTTGCATGCTTTATACCCCGCTGTTGTGCCGGTCAGGGGCGGCATATGCATGTTCATAATTTCAGTTAATACTCAACACAAGAAAAAGGAAAGACGGTACACTCTCGCGAAGACACAAGTAGCGATGAAGCGAGCAGCTGATCGACATCGCAGCGACGACATCTTCACCACTTGCGACAAAGTCCTCCTCAGCTCGGCGAATGTCAAGCTCCGTGGATCCGACTGTTCAAAGCTCAAACCCCGATGGCTGGGACTGTTTCAGATCGAGCGCATGCAAACCCCTTTGGTGGCGCGACCCAAACTCCCTGATACGATGCAATTTCATCCAGTATTCCATGTCAGCAAACTCAAGCACTAGCGAGACCCCGAAGAGAACTTGCCTGGCAGGGATGTCCCTCCTCCGCATCCCGTTCAAGTGGACGAAGACACGGAGTACTTCATCGAGGACATCCTCGGCTATTGACGACGAAGAAAGACGACATAATACATCGTAAAATGGCACGGCTACGACGACGCGCAAAACAGCTGGGAGCCCTACGACAACCTCTGAGACGTCAATCATCTCATCGACAGCTACTACTGCCGACTCCGGGCCACTACACGCGCGCCGGGACGTCGTAACTAAAAGGGGGATGTGTTTCGTACCAGATGTTCACGAGTCCCTAAACTTTTGTAGCGGGCATTTATGTTATTACACAAATAACCCATCGTGTTGCAAAGACTGCGAGATTCACTCCGACGGCCGAGGGCAAAATGGCCAACTGGCCCGCCCCCAGTGGATATTCTTGAACCTTCTGACAGTTTTGACTACTCTCGCGAACCAACAAACGGAAGTGTCACAACCTTTCGGTCGACTTCTCGACAACTCTCGACACATCTGGATTCATCAAAATGCATCGCGCATCTTCACCGTTGATTCATGAAGACCCCCAACTTCTCGGAGGACCTTCTTGAGTCCGACTACACTCATGAGGCGACTCCACACACGTCACTTGACATTCAACCCAGTGAACCCGACTATGCTTCATTCGTAACTTGTCACTTGTATAAATATGTTTGACCATTCCGACACTTGTCATCGAAGTACAGTTACCGCTATTTATAAGTTGCTCAAGTGTCCCAAAGTCTAAATCACGTTTTGCGTTGCAAATTCTACCTGTTTACCATCTACGTTCCGTTCGGTGTAACAGCACAAGTTTCCCAAATTCTAAATTGTTTTCTGCCCCGCAAGTTCTACCTGTTCTCCATATAGGCTCCGTTCGGCATAACAATCAAAGTACACCTATGAAAAATACAAATCATCACATTTTCTTGACTCCTCTGATTATCTTGTGCTCTGTACCTCATCCCTGTGAACCACCTATGTTATTCTTGGAGTAATACTCTGCTCCGCCATGTCTAGAACACAGATCTTCTTACTGTTACAAAACTGGGCCTGAGCCTGTGAGCATTTTGGAAATGGGGGACTCGATCAAGGTCTTGCCCCTTGAGGTCGGCTAATTCCTAGATTGCCCCCATTTTCGGCCGACCATGTTTGAGACGCCCCCATTCTGAGAAAAAATGACTAGGTCGCCCCCATTCGAAAAACTTCTGGCTAGGTCGCCCCCATTTTTATTTTTTTCCCAACTTGCCCCCATTCTGAGAGTTATGACTACGTCGTCCCATTAATGGGCGCGACTTAGCCAGAAGTTTCCAAAAGTGGGGGCAATACGTCAATAATATTTCATCCTTACTGGGCGTCCTAGCCATAATTCCGAGGAGCACCGAAAGTGGGGGTTGCGTAGTTATAAATTTCCGGTATGGGGGCGACCTAGTGACTTTTTTCAGAATGGGGGCGCCTCAGGCATGGTGGAGCCAGAATGGGGGCTAGTTACAAAGTCGCCCCCTTGAGGCGGGTGCTGGTCAGGCCAAGATATGGCCGCGGCTTCCTCTTTCCCCGACCAAGGTAGAGTCGCGGTGTGCCGAGCGGGGGGGGAGG
>SZWC01014369.1:27961-53475 GCA_023375785.1 Penium margaritaceum
GCGCACTCTGTGCATCTCCGTGCATCTCCACGCACTCAGTGCATCTCCGCACAACCCCGGGCATCTTTCCGTGCTCACGGGCATCTCCACGCACCCCGTGTACCTCCACCTATCTCCGCACACTCTCTTGTGTGCCCGCGCACCCACGAGCATCTCCACATACCTCAGCCACGTCCGTGCATCTCCAGGCATCATCCCGCGTCATCGGGCATCTCCACAGCCGCCACCCTGGATTCACCACCACTAGACAGACACCCACACGATGACACCCCACTCTGGTTTTGTATGCTGGACACTGACTACTGGCGAGAGGAGCTTGCTGAGATCGCTGAGAGGGAGGCAGTTGCACGTGAGGAAGAGATCTACTCACAGGTCTACACCGCGGACAACCTTCCACCGTCGCCGCCTCACCCCTCCACAATGCAACCATCTGGTGGCAGCTCACCAACCACCGCCTCTTCCACATCCAACACCATCGTCGGTCCNCCGTCTTCCACTGCACCTGCATCTGCAGAACCAGCACCTACACCGGAGGTCCCTGGTGTCGTCCCCGCTCTCAAAGTTCACACCGACTCCATTGGCCTGACAGGGGCCATTCTTGACGCAGCAGCAGGCGCTGCAGCCACCTTTGCTGCCACCGCTCGTGCCTGCAGGGCCCGTACGCAGACTGCAGTGGGTCGAGCAGCAGACGCCTACGCGCACTCAGCAGCTTCCCTGACACTACTTGCTGCTGCAGCAGCAAACGTCGCCACCCAGGTTACAGCAACAGCAGCCGCCATTGCCACCGCTGCCTCCTCAGCTGCAGACGCCACTTCAGCAGCTGTCTGTTCTATCCGAGCCTCTACAGCGGCAGCTGTCTTGACCCCCACGGGTGGCCCGCGGGAACCCACCCCGCACGTCACTACAGGGGTGCTGATTGCGTCTGCATCTGCAGCAGTAGCTGGAACTTCTGTCACCGGCCTCCTTTGCTTGACTGTGGCAGCTGTAGGCTGGGTGGCAATACTCTTCTCCTCAGCAGCAGCGGTGGTGTCTCCTCTCTTCGCCCTGCTGCCCCGTCATTAGTTCGGTGAGCTCATCCCTCTCTTCTCATCTGTGGTCTCATCTGTGGTCTCATCTCGTCCATCTCTCTACAATACCTGGACCAGAAGAGAAGTTAGAGGCCCTCTAGGCTGCCCTTAGCGAGGCCCAGGCCGAGCGCCGCAAGGCACAGGATGAGCTAGAGCGTGAGCGTGATGCAAAGCAAGAGTTAGCAGCCACAGTAGCCTCATTGGTGCTAGAGCGTCTTCGCACCGTTCCAGCATTTGCATCAATCATTCCCTCTGACAAGTCAGGATCTACAGGCTCCTCAGTGCCACCTGCTGGTGGCGTTGCCAATTCCTCTTCTCCTTCTCCCTCAGCCGCCTCTCGGACGGTTCCACCTGCGCGGCAGAAAGATTTTGAGACACCGCCGCCTCAGTTCACCTCAAAGCTCACCTTCACGTCCTGGGAGACGCGCTTCAGTGCGTGGGATCAGGGTGAGCTGTTGTGGGAATATTACTCGCCCGCTAAAGCCTCGTTCGTGCCGCAGCCAGCAGAGGCAGCTCGCGCTGTGCGGGCACTCATCAACGCCGGCCCAGAAAACCTGCTGGATGACATCGGTACGTACAATGTTGATCCCATCCAAGGCACCAGTGCAGACCCAGTAGGAGCCTACGCACTCATTCGCCGCCGAAAAACTGTAACTGGTCATGCCGCCCAGAGTGCACTCACAGTTTAATTCAACACACTGCAGATGAGAGCAGATGAGACAGCAGACGAGTACTGGGCCCGCAGTCTGCGTCTTCTGTGTGATCTTGGCAAGGCTGCACCCGGCCCTCTCTCTGCATGTCTCTCCATTGTGGCTGGTCTCATCCTTGAGCTGTCCGACCTGTATCTTCATGTCTCTCAGACAGAGCTCGAGCGTCTTGCCTCTGCCCCTATCCCAGCCGACTCCCCACCGGGGATTGGTCCTCTTTTTGACTTCACTGCTGCACGTCTCACTGACTGGTGGAACGCCCTCCAGAACAAGCGCATTCATCGTGCTGCCATTGCAGCAGTCACCACCTCCTCGCCATCGGCCAGCACCATAGCATCCTCTGCTGCCTCGCCGTCTCAGGCCTCTGCCCACTCCACACAGGTTACTGGCCGCGGGGGGGGGCAGTGGCTCGGGCTCTGGCCGAGGTGGAGGTCGTGGGGGCAAAGGTCGTGGGGGTGGTCGTGGCGGCAGGGGCTCTTCCGCTTCTGCAGCTGACGTCACCTGCTGGAATTGCGGCGCCACTGGTCACTCGGCGCCTAAATGTCTTGCTCCCCGTGACAACGCACGCCTTGCCTCCTCCATGCGTGCTCACTGGGCGCGCACTGGTGTTGCCACTTCCACTGCTGCTGCCACCATGACAGCTTCCTCCTCCACATCCTCTTCATCTGCCTCAGCCCTGACTACTACATCTGCACCTCTCCAACAGACACCCCCTGCACCCAGCCCCTGGGGCTGGGTCCCCCCGCCATCTGGTCCTCCATACTATGGTCCCCCCATCCTCACACTACTCTGTTCCTCACTGGAGTCGTGACGATGGCCACTACTCCGATCGTGCCTCTGACCGCTCCTCCGAGCGTCCCTCTGATCGTCGCGACAAGGAGCGCAGTCTTGAACGTCGCCTCACTGAAATTCTGCACCTTCGTTCTCAGGGAGGTGAGAGTGTGAGTGGCCAGTGCCGTGTCTCTGTATGTGAGTCGGATGTTACTCTTCGTGGGTCCGCATCGGGTGGTGTGCAAGGGGGCTTGTCTGATGATCGTCCCTGGATTGAACACTGGCAGTCTCACACGTTCCCCTCCCGTCTTGGTCATGTCACTTCCTCCTCTACCCGTGGCACTGTGGCTGTCTGTTTGGTCCTTCCCTCCACTCGTGCCTCACCTGGTCTCTGGATCATTGATTCGGGGGCCACCCATCACATGACCTCCTATCGTTCTTCCTTCGTGTCTCTCGGGCCCGTTCAGTCTGTCCGGTCTGTGCGCACTGGCTCAGGCCAGCTGCTTCCTGTCCAAGGTGTTGGTGTCGTTCGTTTTGTTGGTCCCGGTGGCACTGTCTACCTGCCCGACGTTCTGTATTTCCCCGACCTTGAGGTCAGTCTTCTCTCTGTGACCACCCTTGACGATCAGGGCATGGACTTCTCGTCCAGTCGCGGCCTTGCTTCCATTTCCCTTCGCTCCTCTGGCCGTGTTGTTCTTCGTGGTGTACGCTGTGATCGTCTGTTCCGTGTACCACTCACGTTGCCTTCGTCCTCCGCTGCCTCTGTCTTTGTTCACGTCGCTCCTTCGTTGTCCCCTGATCATGCTGATCTCCTGCATCGCCGCCTCTGCCACATTCACACTGCCGCGATCCAACGCTTGCTTCGCCTTCAACCTACACACGGTCTTGACCCCGCCACCTTCTCTCCACCCTGCACGTCCACATGTCTGGATTGTGCCAATGACAAGATGCACCGCTCACCATTCTCCACCTCTGACTCCACCACCTCGCACCCTCTTGACCTCGTCCATGCCGATGTCATGGGCCCCTTGCCCCAGGATTTCCTTGGTGGCCTTGGGCGGTATGTTCTGTGTCTCACTGATGACTACTCCCGTTACCGCTGGGTCTTCGCCCTGCGCCACAAAAGTGACGTCACTGACGTCTTGGAGTCATGGCTTCCCCAGGCAGAGCGCGCTTGCCTTCGGTCCCTCCGCGTGTTTTGCAGCGACCGTGGGGTGAGTTCTTTGGCCCCACATCCCGCTTTCTTGAGTCCCGTGGTGTGCGCCTTGAATCCTCGACTCCCTACACTCCCCAGCAAAATGGTGTGTCCGAACGCTGGAACCACACTCTTGCTGATGGGGTCCGCTCTCTGCTCTCTGCCTCTGGTCAGTCTCCCCTCTTTGCCTTTGAAGCCATGTCCTACATGACGTGGGTTTGGAACCGCATTCCGCATGGACCACTTCCCCACATTGTCACTCCTTTTGAGCGTTGGACTGGCAGGCGTGCGGACCTCCGCCTTGCCCGCGTTTGGGGCTGTCTCGCCTCTGTCTGGGTGCCTGCTGACCAGCGTGACGGTAAGCTGTCCCCTCGCGGTCATCTGTGCATTTTTCTTGGTGTCTCTCCTTTCTCCAAAGCCTGGCGTTTCTGGGATCCTTCGCGCTGTCGTGTCATTGAGTCTCGTGACGCTCTCTTCTTTGAGCACCTCTTTGAACGCGATTCTCCCTGCTTTGGTGGGTCTCTCTCTCCGCCTCTTCGGGGTGGGGGTGGCTCTCTGTCCTCTGGGCCTGCTGTTCTCCCCTCGCTTGTCCCTCCATTCCCTCTGTCTCCTCCTCTGCCAAACAGAGCTCTCCTGTGCCCGCGTCCCCCTCTCCGGTGCTCTCACCCTCCACGACACCACTGGATTCTCCCATTCGGTCCTCTGGTTCTCCTGCTGTCTCGTCCTCTTCTCCTAGTCAGGGCGAAGTCTCACCACCTTCCCCTGTCTCCTTCGAGCCGCCTCTTGTCTCCTCCTCTCCACCTGAACAGCAGCGTCTCGCTGAGCCATCATCATCTGCGCGTGCTCCATCCATTCCCCCAGTCTCCCCCTACACACGTGGTGGGCGCCTGCGGGCTCTCCCCTCTCAGTCGCACCCTGTCGTCTCTGGTGACCCTGGTCTCCGTGCTCTCGGTCTCACCACCTCTGGCCTGTCTGCAGCCGTATCTGTCATACACCCCAGCACCGCCCTGGGTTACTCTCTTGTCGAACAAGAGTTCCACTCTGCTGCGTCTTCCTCTGCAGCCGGGTATGTTGCCTCGTGCTTTGCTGCCGCCGGTCTTTCTCCTCTTTCTCCTGAGCCACAGACTGTACAGGCAGCTCGCACAGCCCCTGACTCGCCTTTGTGGGAGCAGGCCATGAAGGCCGAACTTGATGCACTGTCTGACCATGGTGTGTATGAGCTCGTTGACCTCCCACCTGGTCGCAAGGCAGTTGCCGCCAAGTGGGTATACTGTCGAAAGCTGAACCCAGACAATACAGTTGAACGGTACAAAGCTCGCCTCACCGCTAAGGGGTTCTCACAGATCCCTGGGGTTGACTTTGATGAGACCTTTGCCCCAGTCGGCCGCTACACCACAGCCAGAGCTCTTCTCAGTCTTGTTGCTCAGCATGACTGGGAGCTAGAACCGATGGATGTCAACAATGCCTTTCTCCATGGCAAGCTGGACGAAGAGATTTACATGGTCCAGCCACCCGGCTTCTCTGATGGCACCAACCGAGTCTGGTGCTTGTACAAGGCCCTCTATGGCCTCAAGCAGTCCCCACGATGCTGGAACCAAGAGATCACAGCCACCCTTGAAAAGGGTGGCTACAAGCGAAGCACCGTGGATCCAGCGCTCTTTCTAGGGCCGCCTACAAAACCACTCGTCGCCATTCTTGTTTACGTGGATGACCTTCTCATTGCTTCTCCCGATGCTGTGGCTGTGGCCGCTGTCAAGTCACTACTCCAAGCAGCATACAAAATGAAGGATCTCGGCCCAGCTCGTGTCTTTCTTAGAATGGAGTTGGAGCGAGATCGTGCTCGTCGTGTCTTGCACGTGCATCAGGCTGCCTATGTGCGCAGCCTGGGTGAGCGCTTCGCCCCACTTCTCATGTCCATTCCCATAGCGTCCACTCCCATGACGCCCGCTGGGCAGTCTCTCCTGAAGTCACTCGATCTCTCAAAGCTGGGGGAGATGGTTGATGTGACCGACTATCTCCGTGTCATTGGCTCTCTGATGTATCTCGCCACGACCAGGCGTGCTGATGTCGCTTTTGCTGTGAATTTCCTGTCTCAGTTCTCCCAATGCCCTCGGGAGTGTCACCTCGAGGCTGCATTGCGAGTGGTCCGGTACGCCCTTTCCACTCCCCGTGTTGGACTGCACTTTCGTGCTCAGCCATCTGTGGTAGTGGATGGCTTCACAGACAGTGATTGGGCACATGATTCAGATGCTCGCAGCCATACAGGGTACATCTTTCTAGTCGGTGGCACAGCAGTATCTTGGAAAAGTGGCAAGCAAGGGTGTGTGGCACGCAGCACTACTGAGGCCGAGTATGTCGCTCTGGGTGCAGGCACTTGTGAAGTTGTCTGGCTGTGTCGTCTGCTGCAACAGTTACGTGTTCCCATCCGTTGCATCACTCTTCGCTGTGATAACCAAAGCACAAAGGCCATCGCTGAAAACAGTGGCATGCATCACTCACGCACCAAACACATCAATGTGGAGCATCACTTTGTTCGTGAGTGCATTGCTGTTGGCATTGTCCAAGTCGCTTGGGTGGACACACGGTCTCAGAGAGCTGACTTCCTCACAAAAGCCCTCAGTCGAAATGTCTTCAAAGGTGCTATTCATTCTGTGGGTCTCATCAGTCCGCATGAACCAGGTTGATCGTTGGTATGTATCCTCACTCACATCTCTTGTGATCACTTCTTGTGATTCCCTTCTGTGTGCTTTGGGATGCTTGTCTGCGGGTCATGGGGGAGTGTTGAAGTTCGTTGGCCACTCACAACTCTGTACCCTCTTGCCTCTCACATTATGCACACACACGTGTACAGATTTAAGGGACCATGGGATCACCTGGGGAGTTGACTGGCGCGTCTATGCTGGTTGAAGCCATCGACGTCCCCAAGCTGCTGATGGACCCGGGGGTGCCCTCTTGCACTCACATGACTATTGCATGATTTCTTCATGACTTCTGTGATGCGGTATATGCTAGGGCCCGTACATTCTTGCTGCCGTGCCCTGCATCGTATTCACTTGTTTTGCATGTGATGGGGGAGCTGCAATTTCCCGGGTGCTGATCCTTAGGGGGCCACCGTGCCGGTCTTGGCCGTGCATCGGTGAGTAGCCGCCCTCGGTTAATTCCGAGTGGTCGGGCTCGACCCCCGGGTGGCGGCACTCACTCACCCGAGCTCGTCGCTCGTGGTGAGTGAGCGCTCACCGGTCCTACTCTCTCTCGCCCCCCCCCCTAACACTTTCACTTGTCTTGGTGTGACCTCGAACTTCGCAAACAAGTTGCCGCATCCATGGCGTGTCTTCTGCGTTGGTGCTTGTGGTGTAGCCATGCATCCTCACACCCGGATAAGCTAGGCTAGCAACTTCCTAGCAACTTCGCACGTGACGCCATTGTGGTACTACCATCAATACAGTCTGCCAGATGGCGATGTCGAACCTGGCATGCCGTAAAAGTTCACCCATCTCTTCCAACCAAGAACAAAAAAAATCTTATACTGGAGGTGGTTTGCACAGCCAGGTATACCAACTCCATCATTCATGCTGCCCAGCCGAAGCACAATGGTGGAAGAGTTGCCGCTAAAACTAGACCAGCAGCTACTCCACCTTGACTCTTCCTTGGCAGATGACAATCGGGCTTCCATCCAGCAGCGGCCAATTTGTGACGTCATGGCCATGAATGCAACATCCAGCTGACACGTCTTCTCTAGGGATGCATGTGGCTGCGTCCGCAATACAGACCACCTTGTGCAAATGGTTAAACGGGCAATAGGAGAAGTCCGGAATTAGCATGTGTGGTCGGCGGGTCGTGAAAACACCGCCGTGAACGGGTGGGCACACGAGGTTGTGAAGGCACAGTCCCTGTAAGGTTCCGTGGCTGGGTTGCTGCACCAGAAAGTTGCATCTTTTGATGAATGCTTTGGAAAGTGGGGAGCGGTCTGGCTCCGTTCTGGGCCGCTTTGAAAAACTCAACAACATGACGGCCATAACTTGGTTGAAGTAGCAAACTTGTGGTTGCATCCCCATTACATGCTGCAATACCCGACTTGAGTCTCTGCAGTACAGAACGTCCAAAAACGATTGCTATGGCATTGTTACGGGCATGTCTTGTGGTTGCGGATCCGACAGTTTTGGAACCTTCTTCCTCCTCTTGTGGTATGCCTGTGGATTGCAGATCAATCAGGTGGTACGAGTGGGATAGAAGGCATTTAGACATTTTGCAAAACGTCTAAATGCCTTCTAAAATCTACTATCTCCTACTCAACCGCACAATGGAAATCAAAGCCCTAGCTGTATCTCGTGGTTGCAAACATGTGTGTTTTGCTGCTGCTCATGCGAAGCAGGCAGGCAATGGAGCGCCTTGCGTCCCAGTGGAGCACATACATGAGCTGTCCCCTTTCTTGAACTTCCTGAATTGTCCACCCTCTCCACTCTGCCTTGAGTCCTTGAGTACCACTGGAGAAAAACGATTTTCTCAATATAAGTTGCATCACTGGCATCCACGACCCATCAACTCGTCACTCGCACAAATGGAGAAGCTGAAAGTAGTGACTCATGAAATTTCCGTCTATAGCGATTCCCATAGACTCCGCATTGTTTCACTCAAGGTACGATAAACTTCTTGCAAGATCTATACCACAAGTTTACCCAAACATGACATGAGACGCCCACATGTTTCGGTACAAAAGGAGCCATATTCTTGTTATGGTGGCATTAGAAACGAATATCTCGTCATGCTTTGTGGAACAACGACATATATGGGGCACACTAATGGTGACTTTAAGACAGGTGGATAATTTTATGATGGTGACCTCAATGGCCTTAGATGAAATAGATCCCACGGTGTAGCGCAAGTGTGTCACGTGGCTTGAACAGGTCCTAGCATGTGGGGCAACGGATGGGAAGAATTGAGGGTCGGAGATCCTCAAGTACCACGGTTTTGGCCTATTCAGTTCAGCATTCCGTCCAACCTGTTACATTTGGTATCAGAGCGCCAGGTTCCACTCACATTGTGTGGACACCGAGGGCGGGTTTGTTCCCACGTGGGAGGAATACAACGCCATTGTGCCATGTGGCTTGAACAAGTCCTGGCCTGTTGAGCAATGGATGGGATGACTCGAGGGTCGGAGACCCTCAAGTACCACGTTTTTGGTCCAGTAGGCCAAGCTTTCTGTCCATTTGCTACACGCAGGCACAAAATTGACGTGTGTGTCTGAGGAATAGCGATTTCTGTTTTGATCTTTGTTGTAGAGATTACACTAAACAAAAGAAACAATAGACAAGACAAGAGATGTCGCATGACTTGAGGCTAAAGGAAAATTTTGACAGCAACAATGGAGAACATTATTTCAAGGGGAAATCACAGATGGGCCAACCTTCACTTACCTAAAAGAAATCAGAAAAAAAAAAATCCATGGTACTTGAAACCTGGTGCACACAACAACCATAAATACAATATCAACAACGCCTAAACTGCGTAACACACTGCCTTTTGAAACGGGCGACTCGCTTAGCTTGCACTTTCTCCAGCTGGCCTTAATTTTTTTAGACGCTTTGCAAAGCGTCTAAGAAAGAGTTTAATTTTTTATACGCTTTGCAAAGTGTCTAGAAAAATAAAGTTTATTTTTTTAGACGCTTTGCAAAGCGTCTAAGAAATTAAACTCGCTTGGCTTGCACTTGCTCCAGCGAGCCTTTTCTCCTTCCCCCTCACCTCTTTCTCTTGTGCCCACTTTATCTCCCCTCCCTCACCCTCTTTCCTCTTCATCGATAAGTTGCAGATTGGATTATTCATTATAATTCTGGAGTTCTATGATGTCTTCCACACGCAGCACATAAGATTTGGTCATCAATAATCAGGCGAAAGCGTGCAATGCAGAGAGGATGGTGGAATAAAAGATTTCTTGTTATGGGATCGACTTGGATGATACAGGGAAGGAGTATCTAAAATACGGAGAAGAGAAAGACATGGAGGAGGAGGGATATGATGTTGAGGAAGAAGGGGAATCTTAATTGGAGGAAGAATAAGTAAACCTAGAGAGGGAGGGGAACCTTGGAGGTGGACAGGGGGCAGGACAACTCAGAGGAAGGAGAGTACAATAGTAAGGAGACCGTTGACATAGTTTAGGAACACGTGTCCGAAGAGGGAAACGTCTGAGTGGGGTGGCCTCATCACTGTGCATGGCACATAAAGGAACCTGATCCCACGATGACGGTCAAAATTCAAAGGATTTCTGTCTTCGAGAGCAAGGCTGATCTCATGATTGCACTACAAGACCTTAATGTGTTTATGAAGAAGACAAGATCCGTGCAAATATGAGTTCAAATACGAATTTTTCACTTGTATTCTTGTGTGCTCCTTTGGTTACATACTGCAATTCTTATTCATCTGGTATGTTCATGTGCATGAATTTGTGGGAGTAAAACAAAGTGCTAGTTTGTCTGTTGCAAATAAGGTATAGAGGAAGAGTGAAAGTTTTGTGTTTTGGAACTCCTGGACAGAAGAAATCTAGAATGGAAAGTGACGAAGAGCAATATGAGGTGCACGTGTAAATGTGGTTTTCTTTGTTTCCAACCAATGTATAAGGTAGCATGACTGGTAAGCACACTTTGTGAAACCACAAGTATGCATCCCAAGTTTTGTGCAGACGCCCTTCAGGAGACTGTATGGCATGAGCGTGAACTAAAGATCCCATTGAGTGGTGTTTTCATGGCTTGTGATAGGGTTTTTTTTTTCTACGTAGCTGTAATTCATTCCAAATATTCCCTTCTTTTATAGCTAGATTGCAAGCCAAAGCCCTGGGTGGGTATTATCCAATTTGGGAGGAGGAGGGGACTAAACAAAGATTTCATGGTGTTTTCTTCATGGCCAGTGTGTAAGTGTCGAAAAGCTTTGAGAGCATGCTAGCCATGGCTTATTGTGGATGATATACACACCAAGAATCTTTGGACACAGTTTGTGTTAATTTGTTCAACCATAAATGCAGATAGCCATACACTGCCGATCACTTTTGTGGTGGCGCAACAAGAGTGGCTTGAGTCATGGAGCTAGTTCTTCGAGTGAATAGCTGAGATATTTCCAGACACTGATTTGCATTAACTTGTGTTGGTATCTGATCGACAAAAGGGACTCATTATTGTTATCTCCAGTGTCCTCTCAGATGTTGCACATATGGGCGTTACGCAACACTTCAAGGAAAATGTCGTAGGGGGGAGTGAGATATGATGATCAGGTTAAGGAAACGTTTTGGAATATTGCACATGCAAGCTTGGCAAAGGTACCTGAACGAGGTCTTGAGGAGCTTTGTATCATCTCTTCTGAATGCGCTGCCTTGGTGCGTGCAGTTCCACTCAATTACTATGTCACTTCCTTTTGCCCCCTTCCACAGTTTGGTCATAAAACATCAAACATTGTCGAGTCATGGAACCACTCCATAGATAGGATGAGGCACATGTCCAAATTGAATTTATGAATGGACGTGTATGAATACATCATGATAACGTTCAAAGAGTGAAGGGATGAGTCACCAGCATGACGTAAACAGTTTATTCATGGTAACCTTGGGCCATTGGAGAAGCGCCTTGCGAGGGAGCACAGATTCACAGTGGAAGGAGATCGCTCGGCTTGTAGAGGCTTGTGAACCCCAAAACCCAACTCTATTCAAGGAAAAGTCACACTCAAGTCAACAGAGGAAAATTAGTTGTGGATCTTGAGACTCACTCATGTGACCGCTTGGAGTTTGATGATCAACATTTGCCCTGTGTCCATTCCACTAGCATCATTTCACTGATTGGTCCTGGCCTCCAGCTCACGGATTTCATGCATGTTGTAGACACCATGAAGGCATAGAATGTTTGCTACAATAGAAATGTTCCTCCTCAAATGCTCCACGACCTCGACATTTCGTTGCATCATTGGCTTGCACCGAAGGTGAAGGAGAAGCTTGTGAGGCCAAAGGCACAAGAGGAGAGAAGACCAACCAATTCCTCTTGAAACATCAGGAAAGACGTGTAGCCTCTGCGGCCAATAAGGACACAACATTTGGACCAGGTGGTTGAGGTGTTTGTTGATTCCCCCCAAATACCTAGCAGTAAGGGAGGTCACACCTCCTTCGTAGCTTGAAGCAAGCAATGCATTTTGTGCCATGGCTGATTTTTCCAATGCTTATATGATAATGTCTGACTTCTTTATAGTCCTTCTGTGTTATTCTTCATACTCCTCATCCAAATGCCATACAATAGTGAATGACACAATGGGAGAAGAGGTCACAGAGATTGAATGGATTTAGAGATAATCATGTGTCTTTCATACACCTGATAAGTATTGTATATACATAGCTTCCTTAAAGAAGCTTCTAGTTTACTCTTGGAAGTTTTCTTCTTCTTCTTTTTTCTGTTTTTTTGTGCACTAGATTCCTGAAATTGGAAATGAACCAGCTCAACACTCGCAAGGGAAGATTTTGTGATGTGTAAATTTTGCAGCCAAACTCTTGCACACGAATTTGCGAGCACTGCCATGGAAGCATGCCTCTGTGAGCAACCCATGCGGTGTGTCAAATCCCGCAACGTGTGATGTGACCCAACATGGCCCTCAGCTTAGTTTGCTTCACTTGTCCACGACCGTGATTCGCAGGTATGCCACAACCTCTGGGTGGAGCTTGATCTGAGCAACGCACTCGCGCACCTCCTTGATCTCGGGCAGCTCAATGTCGTCCTTCTTCACGTCCTTTCCAGTGTTGGCCGTGATGATGTCCACCAAGTCAGCCTTTGTCACTGATGCGAAGAAGGACTTGCCTATGCCGCCCTTACGCCGCACCACCTCCAAACATGTACATCGTTATCTCAAGAACATTATAATGATTATTAAGCTCATCTCGTTTCCTTATTCGTATTTACATCATTAAGAGGTGTCTATCATTTCATGCTACATCATGTTGACATATATCAAAACTCAAGCGTCTAAGGTGTTGTGAGAATGTATGTGTGGGCTTTTTCAGTGCAAGACATAGAAATCCCTAAATCCTAGCATAGGGTTTGCACATTGGAGAACAAGAGAAGAAAAAAGGGGGACATCCCTCTATTGCGACCTCGCGAGGGAGTGATGATCCCAGATTAAGTCCTTCATCTTAATGGGAGGTTGAATGCAAAGAAAAGAAGAAAAAAAGGGGGTCATCGCTCGAAAACGATCGACTAAAAACAACATTTTTAACATTATTCCCGATAAGCAAACCCACATGCTATCCTAGGCAAACCACATACAAATCCCATCCCAACATATGTTCAAAATTTGGGGTCTTATTTTTGCACGGACACCTTTGGGGTACCTTGTAGCTAAATAAAACATGCCCAAAAACTAGGCAGATCTGACTTATGTCTAAACTTCAAATGCAAGTACGCCCTATTTCTTTGTATCTGTCAACAATAGGAGATATCTGACTTTTCGACTAGCAATACTTATTACCCGAACCCCAAATTAAGTTAGTTACCTTGGAGACATATAAGAGCCAACAAGAAAAGGCGAATGTGGTATCAAGTTAGGTTTGCCTTCTCGATGTTTTGAACAGTTGAACATTCCCTCTCTTCTCTCCTCATGTACACTTTCTCCTCTTTTTTGGTCTATATTGTGGTGTTTTATTCACCTTTGCATGTTCGCACTTCACCTATACGAGAATCCGTTGGCGTTCTTCAATGACTTGTCTTAGCCGCTAAGTTCCAAGCAACGCCATTGATGTTGTCATCATTAAAGTACTCCCTTGATTCCTAGTCACCATTAGCGAGCCTCGTATATGACTTTGCTGTTGTGGAGAGTTGAGTTCCTTGGCTACGTTTGAAAACTTCCCACTAATGTTACCAAAAAAGCAAAACACAACATCTCTCGAACAATGAATGCTTCAATCTAACAAGCGGCCAAGGCGTACATTGACTAGAGGGGTAAGATCCACAACGCAAATCACTTGAGTCGTGACATTGACAAGATTAACGATTGTTTTACCACCGTACCGTATTGTACAACGGTCCGTAGTGGGCATAGCCAATTGTTTCATGATGGAAGCAGGTCGTTGTCTTATTTGGTCAGGGGATGAAGTAGAGTAAAAAGCATTCCGAATCTTGGTCCTCTTTTCTCTTGAGTGGCAATGACCATTGATGTTTCTCCTTCACCAGTGTTAAGTGTTCAACAGTCCGGGTGAATTATTTCAGACTGGGGGACATCCACTCTATTGTTGCAGTAGGAAGTCCACATTTTGGAACTGTTTAAAAAAATCATTTGGGTAAATTGACCAGAAATTGCGGTTTTGGTCTTCCTCATTGGAACAAGTTCCGTGTCTCACTTAACCCCAAACATTTAAACCTGTGTGGTGCCTCGACCACTGGAAACTCCAACCTGTAGTTGTTGGACAAGGTTTTACCCCGACCTGAGCGGACAGGAAAACTATTAAATGCTCTAGAGAGCTTGGCCGTTAGCAATGGAGACAAGCCGAAATACAAAGTTTAGAATCAACAACTGGAGTAACAACAAATAGGTTGAATTGTAGGTTCTATTCCCTCACTCGGCCTTAGCACAACAAGACTGCATGAACTGTACAAAAATATTTTGTAAGAAATCCAGCAATGTGGAATGAAGTACCTTGTCAAGGGATCATTCTTTGCACGGCCTACTGCGTGTACCTTTCAAGTCGAGTCAGTGTTTAGGACCGACGAGAGGGGCAGGCAGATCAAACCAATGGTCAGCAGTGGCCATGATCTATTCTAGATGCCATTTCTTTGAGGAGGTGTCCGTATTTTCTACCTCCGACAAGTTTTTCCAATCAATTTTCACTCTTTTTCAGTTGCACCAATGGGATGTTTTCATATTGTGGCTCGATTTTACATCCGTTTGCCCTTTGGATAAATTTGCCAGATAATCCTGTTTCCGGCTCTATCCTCATGTAAGGTGATGGGCCTTTGAAAGGTCTTTTATTTAAGAGCCTATATGCTTTCTGACCCATCTCAAGCTAAAACCTTAGTAAGCTATTCAAAGTTATAAGCCGACCTGGACGGATGGATGGTTATTTTGTCGCGAGGAAGTTTCTGGACGTCCAAGATTCCTAATTTTTGCAACGATTTGCTTGTGCAAACAGTTGCAGGCTTCGTGCCGGGAGCAGCTCCACGCGGAAAAAAAAAAAACAACGGGCCAAAGGCTTCCCGAGGGTCAGGAGACCAACGGCCGTGCAACTGGGGACAATGGGAGAGCTCCCGGAGTAATGGCCACGCATGGAAAACCGACAGAGGAGAGGAGGGAGATCACCCCTCCTCCTCCCTCCTCTCACCGGAGGGTTGCATCCACAAAAGAGAGGGAGAAGGTACCCTCCCTCCACTTTCCCTGGTGTTAGGAGGAAAGGAGAGGGCGAGCCTCCCCCTTCCCCTCGTCGACAGCGCCAAGGGGGGGTGAACGTGCATGCCTCCCTCTCCTCCTCGTCCATGCTGCAGATGGCAACTAAGGGGGGAGGAAGAGGGCGAGTCGTCCTCCTCCCCCCCTCCTCGTTCATTGCATCGATAGCGTCTAAGGGGAAGAGAGGGGGCGATCCCCCCTCCCCCTCCTAGTAAGGGCCGACGGCCCAAGGGGAAGAAAGAGGACGATCCCCCCTCCTCCCCTCCACGTAAGGACCGACGGCCCGATGGGAAGAGAGGGGGTGATCCCCCCTCCTCCCCCCCTCACAAGGACCGACGGCCAAAGGAAAAGAAAGGGGGCGATCCCCTCCCCCCACACTCCATAAGGGCCGACGGCCCAAGAGGAAGAGAGGGGGCGATCCCCCCTCCCCATCCCTCTCGCTTGGGCTGACGGCCCAAGGAGGAGAGGGACGAGATTCCCTCTCCCCACCCCTCCCCTCCACTGCACCAACGGCACCGAAGGGAAAGAGAGCGATGGGAGTCCCTCTCCCTCTCCCCCCCCAAAGCGCCGACGGCGCCAAAGGGGAGGAGAGGGACAGGAGTCCCATTCCTCCTCCTCATTCATGGCGCCGGCGGCGCCAGGGGGGAGGTGAGGGGAGCGCCTCTTGCCTCCCCCCCCTCGTCCATGACACCGACGGCGCCAAGGAGGAGGTGAGGGGAGAATTTCCCCCACTTCTCCCCCTCCTCCCTCCCCCCCCCTCCCATGGCGACGTTTACACCAAAGGGGCTCGGAGGAGAGCACCTCCCTCCTCCAGCCCAACAGGCAGGAGACGGAGAGGAGAGGAGGAAGTTTCCTCCCTCCTACGTCTGGCGGAGGTAATGGCTCGCCGGACACAATTTGACTACACCAAACTTGTTTTGACACGAGTCGACGTGGGCGAGTGGCGCAATTGACTCACACTCAGGTTACAACCACAAACGAATTACTTCTTCTCTTTTCCCAGGCCTCATGGTTGGCCCACAGAAAAGTAGATAGCTTTGTCGTTTGAACCCGGATCTGACCGCCGTAAAAAAAAAAGGAACCCGATATGAGCTCCACAATTTCATGAAGAATTCTCAAATATTGTCCTAAATTATTTTCCTATACTTGGAAAAAGGGGAAGACCAATTGTTTTCCCAACACACCACTGGGTGGGACTTGGGAGATTCCAAGCATCAAACGAATCCTCGAGTTGAGGAATTCTATGTTCACCGTTATCAAAAACGTCTGGAACGTTGATTTTTTTTTTATCGAACCCGAGTATGTGGTCAAGTTGACCATTGATTTTGACGCATGAATTTAAAAGTTTTTGTTGACCTCTTCCAAAAATCAGCAGTTCTGATTTTTGGAGCCATGTGGCTCAAGCGGGGTCACCTGGGCCTGTGGGCAGTGAGACAAAATGGCTTGAGGGTCAGAGACCCTCAAGCACGGTTTTGGCCTAGTCGGCTAAGGATTTCGTCGAATCCATTACAAAAGCACAAAAAGGAGGAAAACCGATAGCTTTCCATATCTAGAACGGAATTCACTGGTAAATATTTCAATACGAGAAATTTAGCACCGACAATGCCTAATATTTTGTGAATTGACCTCAAAGTCTGGGGTATCTTTGAGAAAACCCAAATGGGCTGACCTTTCAAAGCCACGACATGGCTAAACGCGGGTTGTACATGCGCTAAACAAATTTTCTTTGTGCAAATGAGCTACTACGGCGTACACCGGGTTACAAAACCACAACGGTGATGTACATAGAGAGGAATTCTTGCTTCCAGATAAAATAATAAAGGCACCGTACGTGTTGTGACCACTCGACGACTCACCTACTCACCGCAACAATGCAACATGTACGGACTGTATAAAATGAGTGTCGATTGCAAGGTTACACGGGCGTCGCCCACATCGTCGACGTAAGTGCCGATTGCACTTCGGGCAAGAGCACAAGTGCTGGTTGCAGAATTTTTGTCGGTGTCAAATACACCAATGAAAGAGTTCCAGTTGCACTTTAATCACGAATGCCGAAAGCATCCGTGATGCTAGTGCCGAACGCACTACTCATGGTCTACAGAAATATGACCAAAATGAATGCCGATTGCCTATCCACGTGGGTGTCGATTTCACCAAGGATGTTGGGTAAGCCATTTGTGAGTGGATTTGATAAAACAAGAATGTGACAAAGCCGATCACACCCAACACACACGCATTGTTGGAAACCCAAACAAGATGGTCTATCGACAAGTGCCGGTTGCACTTGGAATATGACCAACATGGAAAATACAATCATAGCATTAACGCCGGTACCGAACGCACAATAACCGTGATGTTGAATGTGTGGCCGATGAGTGCTTCAATTAAAACAACGAAACGAGTACCAAATGCACCGTTGCCATTAATACTGCTTACACGATTAACAAAAGCTACCGGCTGCACTTTTGTCATGGGTGCCGGATGCACCACTGATACGAGTGTCGAACACACTATGACCGTGAGTTCCGGTTGGACCAGCTATGCTAATATTGATGGTACAACACATGTTATAAGATGCCGATGGCACGTATAAAATGGGCACCGATTGCATCCCGTTGCATCCACTAGCAAGAACTAGCCAACTCTTTACCTAGTCGTGCTTGTCGTGCGCAGAGTGGTTCTACGGACAAGTGCATCGAGTACGTCATTTGAAGCAAAAACATGTCACCTGACATTTGTAAGGCATCTTGACGAAGTTGAGGATGGTCATACTGTCGAATTCTTCAAAATGGAGAACTGACGGTAGGAAGAGGAACAATCACAGGCGGCTGTGGTGATCAGATGTATGCCCGAACGTTGTAAAAAAAACACAGCAGTCTCGATTGTCACTGACAGTGACAACCATAGGAAGTTAAAGACTTTGCCCTGTCGATTGCAGTATTGGAAGGTACTTCCGAAAGAAGAACAAACCAAAATTTAAACGCATAAATCACATATGTGATGAGAACAATGTCCTCAAATTTGGACCATGCTAAAGGTGGACAAACTCCTCCGTATCCATAAATGGAATGTTCTACAAAAGCCCAGTCGGTTGAGCACCAGTTCCAAAACATGCACGGCTTGCTTGATCGCAAGAGGTCAGAGCGCATGACCATGTGCCACAGACATCCCTCTTATCAGTGGATCATGGTATGCGATTCATGCCACTGTACTTCATGAACGTGAAATTGGGTTTATGACATGCGTAGAAAACGTGCATGACATACATAGAAACCCTATCCACTTACTCTTGGTGCCTCGAACACAACATCAAGTTATCGATGAGTTGGACGGAAGAATGATCACAACAGTTTTGTGATATTTGAAAAAGCTGACGATATCAGCTGGTGTTTTGGATAAAAATGGCGACACCATTTTACCAAACAAGTAGTTTGGTGGGTGAAGGAAATGTTCTACAACAGTCGCACGTCCCATTGCTACAATGTTCAAAGGCAAATACGATCGTTTCATAACTAAGCCCGTCTCATGACTATGTTGTGAGATGTGAAACAGACCTGGTGTGTTACCACGCCTACTTCAATCCTCGAGGATTGACATCACGCTTACCTATACACAGTGTGTACTAGATGTATCAGTATCTTTCGAAGGTTCTGTGTATTAGTCATGGCAGGTACAAATATCGAACCGTGATTGAACGTGTCAAGGATGATACGCCTGAATAAATTCTCAATGGCAAAACCATTGACACCCTCTCACTCGGTGAGTGATGGATACAAATTGTGTTATCCGACTTGTATCGACGATAAAAAGGTACATGAGTGTACCAAAAACCCTCTTCAACAGACAAGGATAATTGTCTGTGGGGGTTGTAAATACGCCAGAGAGGGACGAAGACTCTTCTACAAGTCCTCAACGGTTTAAGACGCTATAGTGCGGTGGTCGGAGACTGCAAGAGTCATTCTCTGGCGTATGACGAGATTAATTGAATGTCAAATGTGAAAAATTTTGAAAATAAAACGAGCGACACTCATTTTCTACTAATGGAGTCCCAGAGTAATATGACGATCTCCTAGTTTTTTACAAGCCAACTATGACTTAGTTGGGATCACAAAAAGTTCTAGGTTTTGTGTCGAAGGCTTATGGCCATGGAAGGACCTATAAGCCGATAGCTCTATGCTAACAACGTATTAGCATCCATATCTTGGTGATCCAATTGACCATATAACGAGCCACAATCAACATTGAAACAAAATAACAACCATTATGTCATAACCAAATGTTGATGTGAAATAAATCTTCAGGATGGGCCTTGAGAAATAATATCTCTCATCAGATTCTTCGGATGTTTTAAGAAATGCCTCAAATTTGATGGCATCATGACACGATAGTCTAGTCGTATACGTCACGCTCTTCAAACATCATGTGGATGGATTCCGATCATCCCAAAGACATGGTATAGCACCACCTATGCGATATCGATGTGCAAAATAAATCTAACATCCGGTTTGTTGGAACAAAACCAATCTCCAAGAGAGATCAGAATGACTATGGTGTATTCAAACCATGCTTCACTGAACCGAAAGGTTATGGTGAAGAGACTCAAGTCCCTTGGTTTTGGGGATGGTTTCATTGGTGTACATTACCGAATGCAAGTACAATATGATTTTGGATATCACTGCGGTGATATCCAGGATTGTGGTGGTTATTCTGATGCCTTCGATGAGGGTGATACCCTCTACAAGTGCCTCGGATAAGGCATATGACAAATACTCTTGTGAGTAAAAGTATCAAATGTACACAACAGAAGACATTGAAGCAACACGGATTGTTGTAACTTGGCAAACACAATCTATTGATGGGTATCGAATGGAACCCTTAGATGCGATGACATAATCGCAAAGGGATTCAAGAACTAGTTGTTCCAGAATCATTGCATATGATTTGAAGGTGTTCGATCACAATCACATAGAATTGACATCCAAAAGGTGCTCTTCCACCTTGTACCACAATGGTTGTGATCATGGTACACCAGTTTGGTGAATACCATACGATGAATACTTCATTCGTGGATACAATCCATGGTCGTTGAGATCGTTTATCTCAGCTAACCAAGTTCAAAAGTAGTGTGCTTTTGACAGGGACGTAAGCGGTAGTCCACGGTACCTATTTCAGAAAAAAATGAGGAGGTGATGGTTGAAACCAAGATCATCTAGGTCGGAGCATTGTTGTGTCTAATGACGGAAGTTGACGACAATTGCGAGTGCCAGACGAATAATGCCGCCTCCTTCAATGTCTTAGGATCTTGTTGCCTCCCAACCCTAAGATAAAGCTAGCATGCAAGCTGCATGGGCTTGGTGGAGCTTGGTTGAGTTCAGCCAACCAAACCATGGGTGCTCAAAGCCTGGTAGACCTACGCATGGTCATGAACACGTGGTTGCAAACCCAGAGGACTAATGTCTAGATATTGGATTGCACGTATGGACAATGCAGCGGGGAGGTACCACCTCGGCAACAATACCTTGGAAGAGATCACGTCTAAATGAAATGGAATGTGTTGTGTGGACCTGGACAGTTTTCGCAAGGATGGCCAGTTAATGTGTCGCGGGGATGCTCCTTGCAAAGGGGGAGGAGGCGTCACCATAACAGCTTGCTGAACACGTACAACATGGAATGTGTGAAAATCATCCTATGTACTCTCTCCCAAACTGACATGACATTGTTGACAATGTTCATCCCAAAAGACATCGACTATACCATCGATACACATGTATCGATGCCTTAGTATGATGTGTTGGTGAGTCTTCGGTGAAGACTCACCAAGACTTGTGAAGAACATACAAGGATTGTACGTATCTCATCTTGGCAAGAGCCAAGGGATCACGCAATCAACACTATAAGATGTACGCAAATGATCATAATCACAAAAACCACGAGTGTGTGGTTGATTGTGCGTGAACGTGACGCAACCATGTTCCGGATGACAAGAATTGAGACGTGTGATCTTGTTTGCGATTCTTGTTGCATGGTTTGCATCATCAAATACGCGATGATCAAACCTTCTTGAGGAAAGATGAACCGGGAAGGTTCGAAGCAAAAGGGCAAGAATGTAGCGTACGAGCCATTTTTAGGATTAAAAATGGCGTTTGAATATAGTACTCGGGTTTCGGGGGCTCGAGACCGATGTCTCGACGAGTCGAGGTCCGAAAAGTAATCTCGGCCTAGAGTCTAGTTCGACTCTAGCCCGGATTTGGTCCATAGGCCGGATTTAAGGTAAGAGGAGTGCCGCGATGGAAGATCCATCGTGTCACTCCTCCTCTCCTCTAATTGGCCGTAATGGTCATGTTCCTACTTGGATGTGCCACGTGGAACGATAGGGTTTTAGGTTACATGTTTACAAAAATGCCCTATGACGACCTCTTCCGTTTGTGGCGCGGTTTGTCTCAACCAAAATGGCTGAGGCGACCATTCGCTCCTCCTAATTGGACGACTATTCTGAGGGCCTACGTTTTGGTTCAACAGCCAGTTAATCCCAAAACTGACAATTTTGTTACATTAAGGGTTTTGTATGTTTTGCACTAGCGGAGCCCGCGTAAAACATAAACGGCCTAATTCCGCTATACCCACTGTTTGGACCTCAGAAATTTCTGCTAGCCATCTCTCGTACATTTTGGACACGATACTCACTTTACACAAAAGACGCATGTTGTACCCACTTTTCTGGAAGTGCTTGAGATCGTGCATGCCGCATCCACGCTTGCTAACAAATTCATGCTACACCGGTTGCAGATGAATAACTTCAACAATAGTGGGTATCCGACAAATCATTTTTTATTTTTCAGTGAATTAAGTCACCATTTCTACAACTCTCAAAATGTAATCCGACTGCAATGCCTTTCGAGGCACAAGTTCCGACAGAAGAAATATGTGTAAAGTGTGATAACTTGTATCCTACTTTCTTTGACCCTTTGAACAGGGAGCTTCAACTTCGGACGAACGTTGTAAAAATGATATCATTCACATGCAAAAACAGACGTCACATAGCCTCGTTGCCGAACATGAAGCAGCGACTCCGAACGTGCCATGCTGTTGCGTGTTGCTACCGTTGCTATGAACCTCGTCAACACCTGAATGGACTCTAATCGTAGCAAATTTCGATGACGCGATATGTTGCTAGGTGGACGTTGCCATTTGTCGTCCACGTTTCAACAGCGCCAACAGGTGGATATTTCAAGGACAGACCACATGTTATCAACGTCGTTCTCTCGATACTGACGTGCCTCTCCTCGTTGGTGTTTATGACCCAGGTACATGATAGGATTAATAGTTTTTGTTCCCCCTCCGTACGTGTTCATACTGCATGCATGGTTTGCGACGGTTGTCTTCATGGTAAGTCGGCCAACCACCATGCGATGTGGACACTCTCTCTCTCGTCGTCCGCAGAGGTTGTGACCATTGAGCCATTGTTGATGTGTACTCGACATGTCCTTCCAATGTCGCCACTTTGTCACAATGGGCCTCTGTCTCCGGTATGGCTCTCCCCCTCGCGCTAACAATGGGTGGGTTTGCCAAGTGCAGATGGTGGGTAGGATGCATATTATGACACATGCCATACATTGTTATACCCACTTTTGGCAAACATGGCCGCCTCTTTTTATGCCACTGGAGGCGACTACAGGACGACAAGGACGACGATCCTCCAGAGTTCGTCTCCCGCTACCACCCAGAGTCCTCCTTCATTTGGACCAATTGGGAGGAGCATGAGTGGAACTGTCACGCCAATGTTGTGGAGCGCATGACCTGCACTCCCAAGACCGTGTTAAAGAGTGCACGATGCGACATGGAGGAACTCAACGTGTCCGTCCGCTTCGTGGTTATCGTGCAGGTGGGTTGAACTCACTTTGTTTGTAGAAATGGCATTGCATCTGACGAGACTGGACCTCCTGCTATGTCAAAGTACGTCCTCTGCTTGCCACGACATACCGGCATTTCTTGTGTCCTTTTTCCCTACATGCGATTGAAGTTATTTCCCTACATGTCTTCTTTGTAGGGTCGTCTGATGAGGAAACACCGTCCTCCCCGCCGGAGAAGACCGGCAAAGATGAGGAACCCGCTCCTGCTCATTCACGCAAACGCACAACAAGATGCACGGATTTCCCGGGTGGTCGAGCCTTTCACAACATGGAAGCCTGTCGCGAAGTTGTCCAAGACTACGTAGTCGACCGGAACATGCCTGTCTCCTGGGTCCCCAGTGAGCCAACTCGTCTGGAAGTCCGCTACGGACTATGGAAGACCGCGGGTTGCCCATGGCTCCTGAAGGCGCACTATCAGCGCAAGCACGGCAACGTTTTCATCATCGAGTTTGTGGATGGCTATGTAGCATGGCAGTGCCACGCCGACCGGTCAAAGGAGCCACGTGGCTCGAGCGGGGTCACCTGGGACTGTGGGTTGTTGGACGGGATGGCTTGAGGGTCGGAGACCCTCAAGCACTACGGTTTTGGCCTAGTCTGCCAAGGATTCCATCCAATCCGTTACATTGGTATCAGAGCTCCAGGGCTCGAATCCCACCTTGGGATTACCGGAGATGCCGATGCGGCTCTCACTCCTTGTTGGGGGGAGTGTACCGTGGTAGTGCCACGCCAACCGGTCAAAGAAGCAACGTGGCTCGAGCACGGTCACCTGGGACTGTGGATGGTTGGACGGGATGGATTGAGGGTCGGAGACCCTCAAGCACCGCGGTTTTGGCCTAGTCGGCCAAGGGTTCCGTCCAATCCATTACATGCCACAAGTGCATCCCCACCACCAAGAAGGACGATCGCGCATGCCGGCCGGCATGGGTTCTGCGGCACATCGAGTAGATCATCAAGAAATTGGTGTCGACCAACACGAAGGCGCCATTGCAGATTTTTGAGGCAAGCATAGGGGAGAAAGTGCACTACCCGGTGGTGTAACATGCAAAAACGGCAGGCCGGGAAAAGCTCATGGGGGAGAAGATCCTTTCGTGGTCTCTCTTCTCAGCCTACATCGAAGAGGTTAGTAAATTGTGGCACAAATCCTACTTCTCGCTACTGTACTCGTTTGTGAACTATTCTTAGGTTAAACGAAAATCCACATGTGTTATATGTCCTGCAATTGAAGCGAGTGGACCGCCAGACATTTGCATGCAATAAGTAGGATAAGAAAAAGTTGTTCTGCTGGGCCTTCGTGGCACCTGGGGCTTGTCAGGAGGACTAGAACCATGTGCGTCGCCTCATCACCATGGATGCCACTTTCTGGAAGAATGTGTTCAAGCAGCTTCTTTTAATTGTACAGTTCTGAGATGCCACCAACCATTCGATGCCAATGGCGTGGGTGTTTAGCAGACAAGAAGACAAAGAATTGGACGTGGTTTTTGCAGCAGCTATCGTAAGCGTATCCCACGGCATGGGACGGAGGAACAACCATCATCTCCGATCGTGATACCGGACTGCTTGCATGCTGTGGCCCGAGAGATGCCTGGTGCTACGCACATGTACTGTGCATAGCACATCTACGAGAACGTCAAGTCCAAAGTGGGTCGTGTGGCCGCTCACCTCTTTTGGTCCTTCGTGCATACCTTCAACACCAAGGAGTTCAAGCACACTCAGGTAGACTTGGCAAAGGCTTCCCATAGGGTCTGGAGTACATCTTTGGTGGTGGTGTAGAACCGGGCATCCCGTGGGACAGGTGAAGTCGAGTCTACAACCCCGTGGCACGCGGCGGTCACACTACGAGCAACGTGGTGGAGTCGTTGAAAGCTCGTATCATGAACCTCTACCATCTGCATCCCTTTCACTGCTTTGCCCAGCTTTACGTTTGGATACAGAAGTTGTTTACAAAACGGTAGAAGCTAACGCATGACTACGAAACCACACTTGTCCCCTTCGCTGACGCAAAGGTGAAGAACTATACGTAGAAGGCAAGGGAGTATGACATCATCCCGGTGGGACCTCTCTTTGAAAATATCTCGGGTTCCAAGAGTCTGTCCGGGTGAGGGGTGGACTGCAACGCCAAGAAGTGCAGCAACAGCTAGTGGGTCGAGTACGGGTTCTTGTGTCAAAACGCCGTCAGCCTTTTGCTTGATGCAAGAGTCAACCCCAAGATGTACATCGACATTCAACAAACAAAAATGGCATGGAAGAAGACCTACCATCACCCCATGCCCGGGGTGAATCTTCGTGAGGTGTAGTACGCACAGAAGGGGTGGGACCCGCTAGGCAAGAAGCACGATGCCGGGAGGCTAAAGTCCAAGCAGAAGGACCGCTATGAGCGACGGTAGAGGGACCGCATCTCTAGCCATTGCGGGCTAGCTGGACATGGCACGTGGAAATGCACAACCCCCCCCCCCCCCCCCCCCCCCCCCCC
>SZWC01014370.1:17808-48796 GCA_023375785.1 Penium margaritaceum
AGTCCATCGCTGCCGTCTGGTTCTGTCATCGTCGTCATCAGCGAACAGGTTGTCACAAACCACCCTCAATTCAGTACAAACGCTCTCAAACCACTCCCTGGACTTTAAGTTCCACAGTGCAAGACTCGTGTATTACGTTGAGGCTAGGCATGTCGCATGGTTTACCGCCAGCTTGCCGAACGGGTTTCTGAGGTAATAAAAAACATTGTCTTGGATGTATCGCAAACATCCCTTTCAAATCGCAATCGACAAGGTATCGCATAATTCTGTGGCAACCAATCGTAATCGATAACGCACATGAAATGCATCGCAAACTTTTGTGGCATCCGCTAGCGCTCGGTGGCTCGTCTCTTTTGAGGCGCTCGCCCCGACGATTCGACAAGCGTGAACGGCAGTCAGTAAGCGACGACCACGACCGCCGATGTCCCAGTCGCCACAACAACCGTCAATCTCTCGCCACGGAATCAAAACGCATGACGCAAGCCTGACCGTGGCATGGCATGCCCATGCGACAAAGCAACATGGTAAGAACATGCCGTTTTCTCCATGCAGGAAGAAAAAAAGTAAAATTCAGAGGCATACTTTGAACTCATCGTCGTCAGCGCGTGAAGCTCTACAAGGCGGTGCTTTTCTTTTTTCAATCCGCGATGGTGATGTAAGGCGTCGGCAGAAGAAACAGACAAAAAGGCGTAAGGCGCGCCTTACGCCTTAAGGCGCGCCTCACATATAATGAGGGCGCGCCTTTTCCCAACACTGACCATACCATACCATACCATACCATACCATACCATACCATACCATACCATACCATACCATACCATACCATACCATACCATACCATACCATAACATACCTAGGACTCGGACATCCATCTCTCTCTTTCTGGACACCACATGAGGATTGGGGCCTTCAAGCTTTCTGTCTTCCCCCTCCGTCCTCGAGGCCGTTTGTCCGTCCGCTGCCCCTCCGTACAAATGTCTGTCTGTTGGTCCGTTTCCTTCCTTCCTCTGCTCTCTTGCTACGCCCCTTCCACCGTTATCCCGATCCGTTCCTCCAATCTCTCCCTCCCTCCCTCCATCTGTCCCTCCATCCCTCCTTCTGTCTCTCCATCCCTCCCTTCCTCCCTCCGTCCTTCCCTCCGTTTCCTGCTCCCCCCCCCCTCTCTCTCTCTCTCCTTCGCTCCTTCCCTCTCTCCGTTCCTGCCTCCCTCCCTCCTACTGTCCCTCTGTCCCTCCCTCCATCCCTCCTTCCCTTCGTCGATCCCTCATTTCCATTCTTTTTACCTCATTTTCTGGCTCCGTCTTTCTGTCCATTTGTCCGTCTGTCTGTCCGTCCGTCCCTCAGGCAATCCGTCTGTCCGTCCACCCGTCCACCCGTCCGTCCATTCGCCCGTCTCTTTGTCCGCCCGTCCCTCTGTCCGTCCCCTTCTCCGTTCGTCTGTCCCTCCCTCCCTCGGGCCCGCCCTCCCGTGGTCACTCTTTCCCTCCATTCCTCGGTCCCTTTGTCCATCACCGCGTCCATCCCTCCCTTTGTCCCTCTGTCCCTTTCTTTGTGCTTCCCTTGTTTTCTCCCTCCGTGCCTAGTTTTTACCAGCCTTGCTGTTCTCCCTCATTCTGCCATTCTTTCATCCACATTCTCCCTTTCGTCTTTCCCCACTCATTCACCTCAAACATGGACTGTGGGGGAGTTACTTTGTGATGGAGTGAGTGGCCTTCTCCTGCACCACTCTTCCCTGCCACTTTCCTTCCCTATCCATCGCGCTGGTGCACTGTTGCTTCTCATTTTCTGCACCCATTTTTTTTGTTGTTTTGAGTTGAGAGTCTGCCACGTACTGCCCCCCCCCCCCCCCTCCTCTTGTGCACACGCTGCCCTACTATTCGCGCTTGCGCTTGTGCGTGCGTATGTGGTGCGCATGCGTGCTGCGGCAGATGAGCATTGGCAAGCAGCTGAAGGACATCCTTGAAGTCTCAGAGCGCATCAGCTTCTCTTCCTTTGTGAGTGCCGTTGACATGCGCTACTCTGGTGCTGCACTGGCGCACGAGATATGATGGGGATGTCTGCCGTCTGGCGGGAAATGCAACCATCTTCTTGCCTTGTCATGCCATGAAGTGTCATGTCATGACACTCCATAGCGTGGTGTGGTGTGTCGTGACATCTCGTGCTGTGCTGTGCCGTGCAGTGGCGTGCTGTGCTGTGGTGTGCCGTGCAGTGCCGTGCTGTGCTGTGCCGTGCAGTGCCGTGCTGTGCTGTGCTGTGCTGTGCCGTGCCGTGCCGTGCAGTGCCGTGCCGTGCCGTGCCGTGCTGTGCTGTGCTGTGCAGTGCCGTGCCGTGCCGTGCCGTGCCGTGCCGTGCCGTGCTGTGCAGTGCCGTGCCGTGCCGTGCCGTGCCGTGCCGTGCCGTGCCGTGCCGTGCCGTGCTGTGCTGTGGTGTGGTGTGTCGGGCCGTTCAGCAGTGTGCCGCGCTGCGCTCTGTTGTGCCGTGCCATGGCGTGCCGCGGCGCTGCATGGCGCTCCATGGTGTGGCATGGCGTAGAGCGGCGTGGGGTGGCGTGGCATCGTGTGGGCTGGCATGGCGTGGTGCAGTGTGGGTGGGGGCCTGCGGGGCATGGTGTGGCCATTGGGGGCGTCGGTGCAACACGCCATGCCAGGCCACGCGGGCCCGGGCCATGTCGGGCCAGGCTGGGTCCGACTGGTTCTAGCCAGGTTGGGTTGAGCTGTGTGGCGCCAGGCTGGGCCGGTCACACCGTTTCACATGTATGTATGTATGTATGTATGTATGTATGTATGTGTGTGCAGACGTGTGTGCCTGCGATGACAACAGATCCAGCTATGCCTCACCCATGACTCTCTTGCTCAGCTCATGGTCGCTGTCTGTGTCCCTCTGCCTGTACGATGACGCCTTCCTGCACCACACCTCAACCTTGCAGGCTGACCAAAAGAACTCGAGATCGGCGGGCGACAAGTACTCGGTGTAGCACGTGACAAGGCTGCTCTAGCTGCTGGGAACACCTGTGCTGTGCTTCGTCCCTCCGCTGCGTTCACTGAGCAGTCTGGCATGCTGAGAGCAGTCATCGCCCACACCACACCACACCACACCATGCATGCATGCAATTTTTTTGGCGTTCCCTTGCGGAGGCTCTTGCGTGATCTGTGAGGAGGCAGCGCGACAGTGGAGGCCATGGAGTGTCACCCGCAGTACAAAAACAAGATGGATTGGACTCTTATTGTGTTGTAATTTTACATGACGATTTTGCAGATAGGACATGACGTATGATGCTTCTCCAGTGCCCTCTGAGACGCTTCCTATGTTTTTCAAGAGAGAGCAGTAGTGTGTCAAGGACAGGAAAAACAGTGGGACAGAAAAGAAGCATGTCTGCGAGGAGGGATAATAGGTAAAAACGTCCCCTAGTCTTAACAGCTTCATGAAGGCAGCATCACTATTGGTAGCAGAACAAGTCCCTTGTTGAAATGGATGAATTGTGTGGAAGCTGGTGTATGGGCTTTGAGCTATTTGAGTGTCGTACAGTGTTATGTGGTGAGATATTCTCTGCTGCATCGCTTCTTTCGCCACAATAGCTGCATCGCCTCTTTCGTGACATGCATGGTGTCTTCTGGCCACCTAGTTCACCCATGCACGGTTGACAGAGCTTTCTCAGTGGTGGAGACTTCGGCACTTGTTCTAATTTCTGGGAAGTTTCCTGGTTAGCCCTCGTGAGGCGGGGTGGGTGAGAGCAACGAGCAACGGTGCGTAAGACACGCCATGGATGCGGTAACTTGCCTTAGAACTTTGCACTCAACGAAGACGAAGAAGAGTGAGGGGAGCGAGCGAGGTAAGTACCGGTGAGCACACACCCACCTCGAGCATCACGCTCGGATGAGCGAGTGCTGCCACCCGGGGGTCGAGCCCGACCACTCGGAATAATCCGAGGGTGGCTGCTCACCAGTGGACGGCCAAAGCCGGCACGGTGGCCCCCTAAGGATCAGCACACGGGAAATATGCAGCTTCCCCAGAACATGCAAAGCAAGAAAACATGATGCAGGGCACGACAGTGAGAATGTACGAGCCCTAGCATCTACCGCATCACATAATCATAAAGAGTCATGCAATGACAATGTCTGTGCCAAAAGGCACTCCAGGGTCAAGCTGTTAGTGTTGACACACACGCAAGTGACCTCGTCTCCACCCACTCACACACTCGTTCACTGCAGGTGACTGAGCACCGTCGAAGCCATGGTCCAAGCAGGACTGGTCAGGTGCAAGGCACGCGTGACCTCAGCCATGCTCAAGCCCTTCTCTGGACGCACCATGCAATTCTGAGTATTTGGTTGTGAGCCACGTGGTGGCTGAAACTTGAGAGATAACTTGAGAGATGCATGCTCCACATACGCTTGTGGTCGATGTGGTTTCTGGACTTGTGTGTCTTGCATGCTGTGCTAGTTGTTTAGTTCTTGCCCGTGTTGCTCATCCTACGGGGCCATACGCTCAGTCGCTCTGAGGTGTGAGAAATCGCGGCGGCACTTTTTGCAGACCGGTCAGGTTCGATCCCGGGGTGGCGGCCGGGCCCCACATCGAGCCTCTCGAGTGGGTGGCCCAGTCAACCGCGACTAAGAGCTCGCTAGCTCGTTACTCTCGCCACTCTCGTTCTCAAAAGCTTCTTGCGACCAAGTGTTTCTCCACCTTTCTCACCCCCACCCTAGCCATGGATGCCGTGTCCTCCTAGCTTTGTGTGTTCGAGGGTGTGAGGAGGACTCTCGTCGCTACCTACTGGTATCAGAGCAGGAGGGATCCCCTCCCTCGCTCTATCGATCCGGGACCCGCGGGTGAGCCGACGACGAGGCAGTGCGGCGGTATCTTGCCGCGGTCATCGCACTTTGCACCTCATCGTCAGCACGAGGCATCACCCCGTGTGCTGTCTCACCACAGCACCACCTCACCGTCGCCACTCTCGGCTTGGTGTAGTTAGCCCTAGTTCGGCTTCACGCACTCTACTCTCGGAGTCTAACGGCCTCATCCCTCTCTTGGCAACAGCACACCCGTCGAGGCCCCCGCTTGTCTGGACTCGGCCCTCTAGCCTCTGTCCGCAGCTGGTGCTCAAATCCTAGTAGTCAAACACCTGGTCTGACTTTAGATTTGGATTCCTTGGATTTTTCCATGCAGGAGCGTTGAATCACTCAATTTGAGTGAGTATTCAGAAAGTTAGCCCAGCCCGAAGTTCGGGTGTTGGGCAGGTGAAAGGCCATTTCTTTTTGTATATACATGTACATATGTATGCCGAAAGTCAGCCTAGCATGAAATTATCTTCTTCACAATTTAGTTGAAGTTTTCAGTCACTTCTTCCATGTGGACCACATTGATGTATGCATACTACGTGATCCGCTTAGAATTTTATTCTTAAAGATAGTGAATTGCATGTTCATTCTAGCCTTTACATTATGTCCAATTTAGCATTCAGGGTTGCATCAATGATATTATTGTGTTATGTATTTGGTTTGAACCATATTTGGAAACCACAATTTTTTGAAAAGCATGTGGAGTATGCAAGTACAAATTGGCGGACAGACAAGGATGTCCACGAAAAAGTGATTGATGGGGATCAGCGCGACCTGACGCGAGCAGCGTTCCGACCGGACGACCCCTCCCCCACTCCTCACCTCCCTCGCGGGCGCCCCTTGGTTCATGGCGGTCTACTTACGCATTAGGAAAAAATGGGGGAGAATGTGCGGCTTGTTTCCTATGAATTCTCACGTGCCGCTTCACATCTGCAAGATTCGAGAGTGTCAGGTCATGCTGACACAACAATCCGGAAATGGCCAGATGTGTAACATGTGTAGATACAGTGGCCAGATTCGTGAGACTCCATTGCAGTAGCAACGCAGCATGCTAGGCCGCAAGAAAGTTCGCCAGATTTGTAAGCCAACCACCAAAGTAGGCCAGATTGGTAAGGGGTTGAGGTAGGTCGGCCATATCCTTAAGAGAATTCAAAAACATGGCTAGATCCGTAAAATGGCCCCGGTGGAATCTGGTACCCGCCATGGGTGGCGGGATAATCCATCCCCAGTGATCCGAGTTCGTCCTCAACAAGCTCCAAATACACCAGGGGCATAAAATGAGTAACTAGAAGGATCTCATTGACCAGGATGAAACTCTCCTTGACTTCTGGGCGAGGAAAGGCGCTCCGACGGATCATCGTCGAAGCGCCTCCCATTGCCTAGCGTACAAGGCAAGGTGGACGGCTCCACCAAGGGTTACTTTGATAGGCGTAGTAGGGGCTCTACTGCTCCGACTTAGGCGTGCTTGGATTCGTTGGAAAGCTTAGATCATAGGCTATGATGATCTGATGTAATCTCACTATGCTAAATAACAGAAACATGTTTCGATTCAGTTCTACTAAATGCGACGTGCTCTGTCCACTCACATCCGTGATCCTTGTGCTCTACACTCCTCACCATTGGTGTCCATTGGCTGCCCCAAACATTGGTAGCGCGAACCAGTGAGATCTAGGCATCCTTGAGGGTGTCTCCACACCCACTAGTGCCAACAAAGGATTATGGACCCACATTCGTAGAAGGACCCCAGCTCTACAACTTTCACACTAGTGCCTCGCGCCATGGTAACGACCGAGCAAGAGAGCATCTGCGCCGTCACAAAGCTTGACGGGAATGGCTTTCCTTTGTGGAGGTGGCAGTTTGAGGTATACCTCAATGGCAAAGGCCTGCTTGAGCTGGTCAACGGTAAAGAGACCCCCCCCTCCAAATACCGCGACGCTGGAGGAAGTGGACAAGTATAAGAAGCGTAACAAGAAGGCGTTGGCTTTGTTGGTGTTAGCACTAGCCCCACGGCAGCACGCACTGATTCAAGGATGCACGGAGACCGCAGAGGCCTGGAAGAAGCTCTGCACCATCTACCAGTCTACCAACCTTGCCAACCAGCTCTTCATCTTCAAGAGGCTCGTCACCCTCTGAGCCAATGAAGGCGACAACATCATGGAGATCCTGTAGTAGATTGAGTACCTTTCTGCCGAGTATGTAGCCACCGGATGGAAGGTTGATCCTCAGATACAAGCTATGATCCTCCTTCTGGCCTTTCCTGATAGTTGGATTCCCATGATCAGTGTCGTACGCGGCTGGTCCGCTGATGAGCTGAAGTACCTGAAGGTGGCTGAGTATGTCCGTAATGAATGGATGCGGCGTGGTGGGAGAGAGAGAGCGGTGCAACGTCACTTTCCGCCTTTGCCGTCCGTCCTCAAGGTGGAGGGGGAGGCAAGAAGGGGAAGGGTACCAAGCACGGCGCCAAGAAAGGTGACAACAAGGGGGAGTGATACAACTATGGAAAACAAGGCCATTACGCACGCAACTATCCCAACAAGAAGTCGGACCAGCCCAGGAAGGGCAGGAAGAAGGACACCCGAGCGATGATGGACAGGGAGTCTACCAACTTGATGGATCCAGACGTCACGGTGATCGACTCTGGATCACGCCGCCACACGGAATTCAACTGGGTGGCATTCTTCACCTACGGCGCTAACGAGCGGCGCATGACAGTGGCCAATGGCAAAACGGAGTTGGCCACGGGCGAAGGTAATGTTCGCATCGAGTCGATGGTGAACGGGAAATTCATTCTGTGCACCATCTATGACGTGCTCCACATGCCCAAATTTGGGACAAACCTGCCGTTAGTGAGCCGCCTGACCAACAAGGGGCTCAAAGTGCTCTTCAACAAGAAAGAGGCCATCATCCGGAAGGAGGGAGATGGAAAGGTGATTGCACGTGGCAAGAGGGAGGAGGACCTGTACCTTCTTTGTACCAAGGTTCTTGCCGATGCAGCGAGAACTTACGCCGTCCACCTCGTGACAAAGGAAGAATGAAACCTGGACCTATGGCACCGCCGCCTCTGCCACGTTGCACCTGCAATAGTGAAGGAGATGGCTAAGAAAAAGGTGGTGCGGGAAATCGATGTCAAAGGTATCGAAGCAGCCAAGAATGCCGTGTACAAGCCGTGTGTGGTCAGCAGGCAACACGGCAGCCGTTTGATGGCAAAGGGATGCCTGCATCGGCGAAGTTAGAGGTGGTTCACACTGACGTGTGTGGGCCATTCGAGAGGTCCATTGTGGGCGCTCACTACTTTCTGACCTTCAACAATGATTACAGCCGCAAGCTCTACCTCTACATCATCAAGAGGAAGAGTGATGTCCTGTCGTGCATGCAAGAGTTTGTGGTGGCAGTGGAGCGGCCAACAGGGTTGAAGGTGAAGGCGATCCGGAGTGACAACGTCGGTGAGTACAAGGGCTGCTCGGCATGGATGAAGAGCAAGGAGATCGCGTGGCAGCAAACTCTGCCACATTCTCCATAGCAAAACGACATCGCCGAGAGGGCAAACCGCACCATCCTCAACATGGTCCGGATATGTTGAGCGATGCCGGTCTCGCACAGCTGTACTAGGGCGATGCGACATGGACAGCGGTGTACATCATGAACCTGACGCCAACGAAGCCGCTAAAGGATGCGGAGTCCAAGGTGTGGAAGATGCCACAAGAAGTGTGGAGCGGGAGGAAGCCAACTGTGGCTCACCTCCGCACGTTTGGCTGTGTTGCACATGTTATTGTGCAGGCACGGGAGGGGCGGGGCAAGCTGGACCCGCGGACTCGCCGGTGCATCTTCGTCCGGTACGAGAGCGGGAGCAATGCGTACCGGCTCTTCGACCCACGAAGTCAGCAGATCGTGAAGAGTCACGACGGCACATTCAACGAGGACAACTGTTGGAAGGACAAGGATGCGGGTCTCTCCAAATGGGGTGGTGGCTACCACTCCTCGAGAGGGAAATGCTGGAGGATGCAAAAGAGGGTGACGTCCGGGCGGCTCCAACCGGCGGGAACTGTTGGGGGATGGGGGAGTGGCTGATTTGCATTCAGCCGAGTCAGACAATGAGTCCGAAGCGCCAGCACCAGTGGAGCTAAATGAGGAGGTGGGGAATGAGCCCGCATCTACACCTTCCCTGAGAGAAGGAGAGCAGGCCAGCGGTGCAAGTGGCACCACAAGAGGGCACCAGCACCACCAACAGCAGCGGCAGCAGTAGCAGCAGCCTCACCAAGAGCAGCCCTGAAGAAGCGGACAGGCAAGGAGGACGGCAAAATAGAGAGATGTCGCGGAGGGCATCTGGACTGGGTTTGTTCGAGCATTTTTTGCGTAAGAGGAGCCCAAGACTGTCAAGGAGGCGTTGCAACGGAAGGATGGGGCTGAGTGGGAGGGAGCTATACAATATGAGCTCGCCTCCCATGAAGAGAACGGCACTTGGCAGCTCATTGACAGGCCGGAGGGCGCGCAAATCATCGGCTCCAAGTGGATGTTCAAAAAGAAGCTCACGAAGGAGGGGAAGGTGGAGCGGTACAGCGCGTAACTGGTTGCAAAGGGGTACGTCCAACGGAAGGGTGAACACTACAATGAAACCTTCGTACTAGTGGCGAAGTTCTCCTCCATCCGCTCCATCCTCTCTATGGCGACAGCGCGCGACTACGAATTCAATCAAATGGATATGAAAACCTCATTCCTTAACGGCGACCTGGACAAGGAGGTCTACATGGAGGTGCCGGAGGGGATGGACGCGCCGCCGGAGAAGGTTTGCCAGCTTTGCAATGCGCTCTACGGGCTAAAGCAAGTGCCACTCATGTGGTACCTGAAAATGGACGGCTTCATGACCGAGCTTGGCTTCAAGAGTTGCGAGGCAGATCACAGCGTGTATGTGCGGAAGCAGCCGAGATTGCATCAAATCATGGTCCTTTATGTGGATGACCTCATCCTCGTGTCATCGGACATGGAGAAGTTGGTGAACCTGAAGCGGCAGCTGGATGGACTGTTCAAAATGACCGACATGGGCGAGCTCGCGTACTACCTTGACGTCGTCATCAAGGGGGACCGCAAGGCATGCACGTTTGAGATGGGGTAGGCAAAGTACTTGCAAGAGGTACTCCACCGCTACAACATAGAGGAGTGCAACCCCATCGGCACACCCATGAACACCACATGTTAGCTGAGCTCGAGCATGGGGCCGAGCACGGACAAGGAGAAGGAGGAGATGATAGGTGTGCCATACCAGTCCGCTGTGGGGAGCATCATGTACGCCATGGTGGCAATGCGGCCCGACCTGGCCTTCGCGGAGGGCCAAGTGAGCCACTATGTTGTTGACCCTGGGCCTCTGTATTGGCAAGCGGTGAAGCAGATCCTCCCCTATCTCAAGGTGACAAAATAGTCGCGGCTCGTGTTTGGAGGAGGAGCACGTGACGAATCCCTAGAATTGGTCGGCTACTCCGATGTCGACTGGGCTGGTGATGTGGATGACAGAAAATAAATGTCAGGGTACGTGTTTGTGCTTGGTGGTGCAGCACTTTCATGACAAGCAGGAAGCAAGACTGTGTGGCACTGTCCAGCACCGAAGCGGAGTACATCGCTCTCGCAAAAGCCGCAAAGGAGGCGGTGTGGCCGCGGCGGCTGCTATAGGAGATCAGGGTGCCGCAAAGAAAGTCGACGGTACTCGATGTCAATGACATGAGTGCCATCAGCCTGACCCAGAACCCGGTGCTGCACAGGATGACCAAGCACATTAAGATTCGGCATCACTACGCAGGACTTGGTGGCAAATGGAGATGTGGCTATTGTGCATTGTGGCACTAAGCGCATGCTCGCCGATGCTATGACCAAGCCACAGCCCAAGGACAGGCACGACACGAGCTGTATGGAGCTTGGTCTGCACTGTGAGGCTTAAAATGCTACAGGTTCCAAGGACAGGGCATCAAGGTTGCGGTGCAAGGGGGAAATTGTTGACATGGTGTGCCCCTTGCCATGAGTGCCGTTGATCGTACTCCCTGGTTGAACATCTAAGGTGTGGTCTAACACCTGATCTGATTTTAGATTTGGATTCCACGGATTTTCCCATAGAGGATCGAGCTTTGAATCGCTTGATTTGCGTGAGTATTCAGAAAGTTAGCCTAGCCCGAAGTTTGGGTGTGGTGCGGGTGGAATCTGGTACCCGCCATGGGTGGCGGGATAATCCACCCCCAGTGATCCGAGTTCGTCCTCAACAAGCTCCAAATGCACCAGGGGCATAATAGAAGTAACTAGAAGGATCTCCTTAACCAGGATGAAACTCTCTTTGACTTCTGGGAGAGGAAAGGCGCTCCGACGAATCATCGTCAAAGTGCCTCCCGTTGCCTAGCGTGCAAGGGAAGGTGGACGGCTCCACCAAGGGTTACTTTGACGGCCGTAGCAGGGGCACTACTGCTCTGATTTGAGCGTGCTTGGATGCGTTGGAAAGCTGAGATCACAGAATATAAGGATTTGATTTAATCTCACTGTGCTAAGAAACCGAAACATGTCTCAATTTAGTTCTACTCAATGTGATGTGTTCTGCCCACTCACATCCGTGATCCTTGTGCTCCACACTATTTACCATTGGTGTCCATTGGCTGCCCCAAACATTGGTAGCGTGAACCAGTGAGAGCTAGGCATCCGTGAGGGTGTCTCCACACCCACTAGTGCCAACATGGATGTGGCCAAGAATTGTCTGAAGCGCGAAGCCCACGCATGGCTAGTCCACGTGGTAGCAGGGGAAGCAGAAAAAATTACAACACTTGAAGCAACATCCACAACCTCAACGCCCGAGAAGTTCATAGCAATGCGGAAGGGGTTTGTTGAACTCATCGAGGAGTTTAAAGAGGGTTTTCCCGACGAACTATGCCGAGAGCTACCACCGCAATGAAACATCGACCACCGGATAGACGTGAAGCCGGAAAACAGACCAAAAGCAAAGGGGACCTATTGGATGAGTGATCACAAGCTGACCAAACTCAAAAGGCAGTTTGAAAAGATGCTCGGTCAGGGGCTCATCTGACCCTTCACGTCACCCTACGCAGTACCGATACTTTTTTTTCAAGAAGAAAAAAAGAGATATGCATATGTGCGCAGACTACCATGAATTGAACCACATCACTATCAAGAACCGTTATTCCCTCCCGCAAGGAGATGAGCTTTTTGATGAACTTCGTGGGGCACAAATTTTTAGCAAGATCGACCTACGTAGTGGCTATCATCAGCTCCGCGATCTGATAAGGATGGCAAGAAGAAAGTGTTCTGTCCCAGATAAATACACTTTGAGTTCATGTTCATTCCTTTTGGACTCATAAACACACATGCAACATTTATGGCAGTGATGGAAATACTCGCCCATACCTCGACGAATTTTTCGTCATGTATCTCGACAAAAGCTTGGTGTACAGCTGCACCCCGGAGGAGCACGATGGAAACCTCCAAAACATTATTGGGATTTTACAAATAGAGTTTTTTTTGGAAAACTCTCAAAATGCAACTTTGGTCACTGTTCGATCGAGTGTCTGGGCCACAGCATCGGTGGCAGACGGATCACCATGGACCTAAAAAATGTGGAGGGGCTCGCTGGTTTGCCGACGTCCACAAATGTTTGGGACTTCCAGGTGTTTTTAGGCTTCTGCAAGTACTGTCATCAACTTATAAAAGAATACGCAAGGGTGTCGGCACCTCTCTCCGATCTCACCCGGAAAACCACCGTGTGGATTTGGCGGGATGGCAAACAAGAAGTGATAAACTTTTTGAGAAATTCTCTGACCTTGGCGCCAGCAACATGATTGGTGGATCCAATGGTGGATCACATCATGGCCATCAGGTCGTGCCATCGGAGCCATTCTCCTCCAAGATAACGGTGAAGGGGAACAATCGGCCGCATACATGCTGCAAAAACTACACGGGCCACAACTCAACTATGTGGCACACAAAAAAGACATGCTCGCAGTTGTACATGCGTTCAAGACATGGCGGTGCTACTTGGAATGCCAGCGATGCACCGTCCACACTGACCATCACGCACTAAAATATCTCAAGACCCAGCCAAATATAAGCTGCTGACAAACTTGATGGATGGAGTTCCTCAAGTCCAACTTTGACTACGACATCGAGTAGCGACGTGGAAAAATAAATCCGACGGATGCTCTAAGTCAACGACCAGATTTAATGGCCCACATCAGCATGTTGCTCGTCGAACAAGACCCGTACCTCGCGAGACCATTCACGAAGGGTTACAAGGAGTTCGGCGGGTACGACAAGACAAAGTTTTGGTTCGACGACCCGTACTGGCGACGAAAATTCACTCACTGGATCATTCTTCCGGCAGATGAGGAAATTTGACGGATGCTGTTGGTGGAATTCCATGACACCGGTCCAGGTGGACGCTTTGGCGAGGAAAATATGCTCAAGAAGCTGACGAAGTACTGCTAGTTGGATAAAATGCAGACCGACGTGGCGGCCTTCTGCAAGTCATGCGACAGCTGTCAAAGACAAAAATCTTATCGCACAAGGTCACCTGGTCTACACCCGTTCGTGCGGAACCATGGGTGGACATCAGCATGGTCTTTGTGACAGGTTTGTCCACCACACCCGAAGGGTATGACGCCATCTTCGTCGTGGTGGACAGATTTTCTAAAATAAAATATTCATTCCAACAACCATCATCGTCACCACAGAAGGAGCAGTGTGGATATTTCTAAATCAGATCGTGCAGTTGCACAGAGTATCACGTACCATCATCAACGGCAGAAATAACCGTTTCACTAGCTGTTTCTAGCGCAAACCGATGACACGCTACGGTAGTCCGATCAAGCTATCAATGGCGTTCCATCCTCTTACCCTTTGGAAAACCAAGCAAACCAGCAAGACGCTCAAGTAACTCATGCAAACATTATGCAAGCCACACAGCACGGATTGGGCCGTAAAACTGCCGACTACCAAATTTGCACATACCTCTGCCACTTCCACCGGAAAAAGTAAAATCGAGGTGGTGTTCGGTAAACTTCCCACCACACCAGCTGGATTGCAGAGTCAGAGTAACATCCCCTTAGTAGAAATTCACCTTCGGGACTTCACAAGTATTAGGGAAGAAACACGGCAGACCCTTGCAAGGACACAAGCAACAATGGAGAGGGCAGCCAACCGACATCGCACTGATGATGTATTCAACGCTAGCGATCGCTTCCTCCTTAGCTCTGCGAACGTCAAACTATGAGGACACGAATTTGCGAAGATCTACCCTGCTGGTTGGGATGGTTTGAGATCAAGTGAATGCAAACCCCAGTCATCGCTCGAATTTTCCTCCCTAACAGCATGGTGATCCACACTGTCTTCCACATCAGCAAGCTCAATAACTGCCCGGATCTTAGTACACACTTCCCTGGCAGAGACGTCGCACCTCCACCTCCCGTAAAAATGGACGGGAATAGAGTACATGGTTGAGGATATCCTCGGAAATTGATGTCACAGAAAAACAACCAAGTATCTCGTCAAGTGACATGGCTACGATGCCGCATACAACAGCTAGGAGCCCCACGACAACCTCCAAGATATAAATCATCTGACCGACCGTTAACTTTGTCGTCAACGGCCCACGCCGACTAACGCGACGGGTCGTCGTGGCTAGAAGGGGATAAAGTGTTCCGTCCCTGACGTACACAAGTCCCTAAACTTTGGGAGTGGGTATTTTCTTCCTTACATCATAGCCCACAGCGCAACAACTTCCGAACTATCATGCCATTTTGGCCAACTGCCCCGATCTCCGGTGTCCCATTCCAACGGTGCTAGACTTTTATGAAGAATCATCTCGATGTTCTCAAAGCCCCCTGAGTTATCGGCGGAGCTTTTTGACTCAGCTACTCACGACGTGACCTCGCACGCATCGCTTGGCTTGAACGCCGATGACCGGACATATGCCTCATTCTCATCCTTGTCATTGTGTATGTTACGTCCGTGGCATGCATATGTACCTAAACTTTACAAGTAGTCATTTCTGTTTTTACATTTATGGCCTACCACGCGATGACTTCTGGAATTTAATGCAGTTCGGCCGAGGGCATTTTGGCCAGTTGGCTCCACCTCCGGTGTTCCGTTCCACAAGTTTCTAACAACTTAGACTAACTTCCAGAAAGGATGACAGAAGTATCGCAAACCATATAGATGTTTCAATATTGTTTGATCTACTTCTTGAAAGCGCTAGACTTTCATAAAGAAGAGCCTCGATATTCTCGAAGCCCCCCGACTTCTCAGCGGAACCTCTCAAATTAGCCACTCACGGTGCGACCCTGCATGGGTCGCTCGGCTCAAACGTCAATGACCCGACTTATGCCTCATGCTCATTCGCAACATTGTATCTATGTTCTTGACTCATGTGACACTTGTCATCCAATAACACTCAATAAAAATTATCCATTTGTCCCTGAAACCCAAATTGTCTTTTGTCCTGCACCTCATCCGTGTGAACCACCTACGTTCCGCTCAGCGTAATAGTATAGATGTGCTCGACTCACTCGACATTTGTCATCGAACCACACTTACTGTTTGATACAAATTATCCGTTTGTCCCAAACACCCGAATCCTCTTTTGTCCTGCACCTTACTACATCCCTGACATACACGAGTCCCTAAAACTCATGCGTACGCATTTCTGTCCTTGAATTCATGGCCCATCACGTGGCGACTTCCGGATTTTTCTACCGTTCGACCGAGGACATTTTTGCCAACTACCCCGACCTCCGGTGTCCGTTCCAAGAGTTTCCGACAACTTGGACCCCTTTCCATAATGGTTAAACAGAAGTGTCACCAACCGGATTTTTCTATCGTTCAGTCTACTTCTCGATGACGCTCGGCTTTTATAAAGAAGCGTCGAAAATTCTCGAGGCCCCCAACTTCATGGCAGAACTTCTTGAATTGACTACTCACGGCACGACATCGCACACGTCGCTCGGCTGGAATACCAATGACCCAACTGATGCCTCATTCTCATTCTCATTCTTGGCATTGTATACATGTGCTCAACACACTCGTCACTTATCATCAAAGTAAACTTACTACTTAATACGAATTATCCATTTATTCCAAATCCTGAATCATCTTTTGTAGCGCACCTCATCCTTGTGAACCACCCACGTTCCGCTAGTCGTAATACTCGTTATCAGAGCGCAACGGTGCTGGAGGGCAAAACCAATGTATTCAATATCTAGTGTCAATCCCACACAAGTTCTCGGCGCATCTCCACCGTTAAGAAGATGGCTGACTTCACGTCAACAACAGTGTACAGAGCGAGCGCACCCAGTGACAAGCAACAGTCCCAGGTGATGTGAACAATGGTGCTCTCCACGGAAACCAGGCGGTAGTGACAACCTACACGGCGAATGGTGCAGTACCGTCAAACCTGATGGCCAACCCAGTGACAGACCCCGCGGGCTCAGCAAAACCTTTGTCCACGCTGCTACTCATTGGGTCAACACTTGGCACGATGGGAGGCACCGGCTGACAAGCGCAAATCAACGAAGACATGTACCACAAGTTGTCGAGACTCAAGAGCCTCAACAGCCATCTGCTCCAACAACTCAACGCGAAGATGGAGCTACTTCAATTTTCTCGCGCGTATGAATCACCGAGAGAAATTTTCAGCTTTCGAGTTAACTCGAAATTTGACCCACACTCCATGAGCCGTTCGATCCCGCAAACTCCAAGTGACCGACGGTTAGGGCATGGCTGACACATTTGGAGGTGTACTTCACCACTGCTAGGGTCAACAACAACAAGGAGAAAATTGACCTCATGGCCTTGCTTTTGCGTGGTACGGCTTAAAGTTGGTGGTCCTATCTAAATTCCATCCAAAAGCACCCAGAGACCTTTAGAGTTGCATCAACGGCTCTCGTGACCGCTCTCACATCATCGACCGTAGTCATACTACCTCTCATGCCACCAGAAACGTGGAGCATCTCTTGCGCGCTACACTCGCTCGCTTTGAGAAGCTGAACAAGAAGTCTGATGCATGGTACAAACTCCAATGTCTGTGTTAGCAATCTAGCGTGGCAGAGTACACTCGGCGTCTCCACGAAATCATCACCAGCAGTGACCTCACCCCCAACGGACTCTGTTTCTACTACAACTATGGTCTCAAGAGAGATATCCGGCAAGAAATTGCCATTTTCAACATCCAAGATGACCTTCTACAAATGATCGTAGCAGCCGATTGCATGGACAACGCCGACTACTACGTTCGGATGCAAGAATCCAATGGTTGGCGACCCCAAAGGCACAATCCTTATCGTGGCAAAGGAAAGTTGTAGTGAATGGAAACCTCGTCATTGATGGAGATTGACGCCGTCAATCAACGCGATCAACGACTCTGTTGGACTTGCGAAAAACCAGGTCATATCTTGCTCGATTGTTGAAAGCGGCAACAACAAGCCAGAAATGGGAGAAAGTCATAGAAAAAGAGTGAAGAGCCGGGAAACGACAGAGGACAAGAGTAGATGGCAAGGTTCCTATCCGGTCGGAAAACTCTGTGCCAACCGGTCGCCCATCTGAGCGGCTCACACCACCGCATACGAGGGTACCTGAGATTGCAAAGTTTGACAAGGGATACGAGGACGACCGACCGGCGACACTGCTACGAGTGCAACCGAGGGGTTGTAACATTCATAGAACAGTTTCCGCACTACTGGAAAAAGAAGCTTCTCATAGTTTCTTCAGAAATGACTTGGTTCGGAAGCTGGGTTTGCAGAACAAACTAGGAGATTTTGAAGGAAAACCGCCAACAGACGATTGTAGATCCGTTGACTTTGAAAACTACTCTGGCTGCAAATCAGATACTCCACGACGTAATGGCCAGGAGAACTTGCCCAATGAGTGGCCACAAAATCATCCTCGGGTGAGATTTCCCGTACCTGCACAATCCATAGGTCAGCCGGAGTAGCAGAGCAGTCTACATCAGCAATGGCAAAACATGACACTTGCCTCTGTTCGAGCGACCCACGACGCAACAATGTTTAAGGGAAGTAGAAAAGTTGGAAGCAGGAAAGGAAGTTGCTATGGCCACAACACGCCAACCGATATCTCTGGACATGGCCAAGCAGTAAATAAAATGCGGAGCTCAAGCGTGGCTAGTCCACGTGGAAGCATGTGAAGTAGAAGAAATTGTAGCTCCTAAATCAATTCAAATGACAATGACACCCGAGAAGTTTGCAACTCTATCGAAAGAGTTTGTAGAGATCATCAAGGAGTTCAAAGGGTTTTTTCCCACAAACTACCCTGAAAATTGATGCGGCAATGCAACATCAACCATTGGATAGACCTGAAGCCGGGCAACAGACCGACGGTAAAAGGAACCTATTAGATGAGCAATCATGGGCTAACCGAACTCAAGAAGCAGCTGGATAGGATGCTCCGGTAGGGGTTCATCCGACCCTCCACGTCACCCTACGCAACACCAGTAATTTTCATGAAAACGAGAGCAGGAGAGATGCGGATGTGCATGGACTACCGTGCATTGAACGACATCACCATAAAGAACCGCTACCCCCTCCCGTGAGCAAGTGAACTCTTTGACCAACTCTTTGGGGCCCAAATGTGCAGCAAAATTAATCTACACAACGGCTATCATCAGATGCACATATTTGATAAGGAATTTAAGACGACAGCATGCCGCAATAGATACGGGCACTTTGAGTTCAAAGTTGTGCCGTTTGGACTCATAAACACCCCCGCAAAATTTATGACGGCGATGGAATTTTTTTTGTCCCTCTACCTTGAAGGCTTTGTCGTCATGTGTCTTGATGACATCCTGGTGTATAGATGCACCTCGGAGGAGCACAATGGACATCTCCAAAACGTTCTTGAGGTTTTACAAAGAGAGAAATTTTTCAGAAAAATCTCAGCGTGTAACTTTGGTCGCCGTTCGATCGGGTTTTTGGGCCACATCATTGGCGGCACATGAATCACAATGGACCCGAAGGAGGTGGAGGTGGTCGTAGATTGGCCGACACCCTCAAATGTTTGGGAGGTCCAAGTGTTTTTGGGCTTTTACAACTACTACCATCGATTCCTAAAGCATTACGCCTGGGTGTCAGCGCCTCTCTTCTATCTCACCCAGAAAACCACAGAATGGAATTGGGGGGACAACGAACAAGAAGGGTTTAACTATGACCTCGGTGCCAGCCTTACGACTGGTAAATCCAACAGTGGAGTGTATCATGTCCACCGATGCGTCTAATCGGGCCATTAGATTCGTTCTCCTCCAAGATAACGGTGTTGGAGAACAACCAGTTACGTATATGTGAAGAAAACTATGCGCGTTGGAACTGAACTATGCGGTGCACGAGAACTATGAGATGCTCGTAGTCGTGCACACGATCAAGACCTGGCGATGCTACCTGGAATGTTAGGATTGCATCGTCTGCACTGACCATCATGCCTTGAAATATCTCAAGTCCAACCCAAATCTAAGCCGTCGATAAACTCGATGGATGGAGTTACTCGATTCCAACTTGGACTACGACATTGAGTATTGGCCTGGAAAAACAAATTTGGTGGATGCTCTAAGTTGACGACCAGATCTGATGGCCGAGATCACTACGCAACTAGACGAATGAGACCCGTACCTCGCGAGGCTTTTCGCGAAGAGTTACGAGGAGTTTGGCGGGTACAACAAGGCCACGTTTTGGCCCAACGACCCCCACTATCGACAACGGCTCACTCACTAGGTCGTCGTTCCTCCAAACAAGGAATTACGACAAATGTTATAGGAGGAGTGCCACGACACCAGTCCAGGTGGGCACCTCAGCGAGGACAAAACGCTTAAGAAGCTGGCAAAATAACAGTGGTGGCACAACATGCAAACCGACATGGCGGCATTCTGCAAATCATGCGACACCTGTCAGAGACAAAAATCTCGACGCACGAGGCCACCCGGTCTATTTCAACCCCTACACGTTCCGACGGAACACTGTGCCAATATGAGCATGGACTTCGTGACGGGACTGTCCGCCACTCCTGAGGGGTAGGACGCCATCCTCGTTGTGGTGGAGAGATTTTCTAGAGTATCACGCTTCATCCGGAAGACAACCACCGTCACTGCAGAAGGAACATCACAAATATTTCGAAACCAAATTGTGCGGCTGCACGTACCTGTTGTGATTTGTGACGTTCTTGTACAGTCTACTGTGACCACTCGGCCGTGTCCATACTCGTGCAGATCCCTGAGGCGGGCCCTGGTGACATCGGAGGGACGACGGGCAGCAGACTACCAGCTTGGAGCCGGCCGACAACCGTTCCAGAGCCCCGGACACTGCCGGGACTCCCTGCTGTTTTTCTGCAGCCTGCAAGAGTCTTTTCGGCGGACTGGCCATGAGCCCGATTTGCATGTTTTTGCATTGTGTGTTCACCGTCTCATGTTGGATGCATGCATGTGACCAGTCGTAGCATCCGTCTTGCGATCCTGCACGTCTAGGTTTAGACGGCGTAGCATTCTGACATGTGTGCACAGAGTTATGGCCAAAACAGTGGTTTCGGCCGGTTTTAGGACAGGTCTTGGACCGCCGCGTGCGACACCCGCTGTGCGCCACGGCAGGTATTTAGGCCATGGACCTGTCATTTGTTATCTCTCTCTGCAAATGCTATTGAAGCATTCAAACACTTTGCCTTGTGTCCCCTAGCCAAACTCTTGCCGTTGAGTGCACGACTTATGACTGTCGTCATCGTCTGATCAGGCACTAACGCCTGGTCAACGGGAGTGTTGCTAGGAAGCTTCCTTGCATCTTCTCATGGTATCAGAGCAGTGAGACAGTTCTCACTGAGCTGCGCAGTAGAGACGCAGCAGAGCAGCAGCAGTGAGAGTCACCACTGCAGCAGATCCATTGGGGCCTGTCGAAGACAGCCGGTCGCCGTCGCCGCAGCCCACACCCATCACGTGAGACCGTAGCAGCGGCGTTGCCACCGTGCCAGCAGCAGAATAACAGCAGAACAGTGGCAGCAGCAGTGGCAGCAGCAGCGCCGTAGCAGCAGCTACAGCAGCGCGTGGCGGCTGCAGCGAGTGCAACCGCCGTCCGCAGCCGCAGCGGCGGCCGCGGCAACAACAGCGAGCGGTGGCAGCAGCAGAGCAGCAACAGCGGCAGCAACAGCAGCGCAGCAGCAACAGCGGCAGCTGCGACGGCCGCAGCAGAGAAGCAGCAACTGCAGCAATAGCAGCGCAGCAGCAGCAGCAGCAGCAGTAGCAGCAGCAGCGCGCGGCGGCGGCAGCGACCAGCAGCCGTAGCGTACAGCAGCAGCAGCGGCATTGTGCAGCCGCTGCTGCCATCGCTGCGCACGCAGCCACGCAGCTGCTGCTGCAGCTGACAGCACAGCTGCAGCAGGAGCTGTGCGAAAGCTGCTACGTAGCTTCCGCACAACGTCCGCGCAGCCGCCGCGGAGCGGCTGCACGCGCGCGGAGAACCGCGAGAGAAAAAAAAAGGGGGGGAATTGAGCTGACGTCAGCATTTTTGCTTGCTGACGTCATCAGGTCGTGCTGACGTCAGCAACCACCTGCTGACGTCAGCACCACACTTAGCCAAATTTTTGGCCGGACAGTCAAAAATTGCCAGCGTCTCAAAACCTCGAGAAACGCTGACGCTTTTGCATTCTGACAAACTTGATCTGTCGACCCATACTGAGAGGCGACAAGGACTCGTCGGACAACAAGGGGAAGGCGACAGGTGATCCCTCCTCCTCTTCTGGGGTCCTGAGCCCACGCTCGCAGGCCATTGAGGACCTGCGGAGCCAGCAGGCTGAGATGCGTCGCCTACAGCGGGAGCAGACTGATGCCATCCGTACGCTGACTGAGCTTCTGCGTGGCCAGTCCACAGTCCCACGGCAGGTTTCCAAAGGGAGCTGCTGGTGTCGCGGTCTCTACACAGCAGTCGGCTCAGGCACCTGTTACAGGCGCTCGACCTGACCCACCACCTTCTGACCTCCTGGATGATGATCCATTCATGCCAGGCATGACGGACGACTCCCCGGATCATGAGATTTGAGTTCTTTAGGAGCGCCTCCGTCAGCTGCAGACGGGCACCAGATCTCCTCGGATTCCTATGGTGCGATCGTCACCCAACTATCCCCGTGACTATCCCCTTCCAGGAGTCTTCCCCGTCCCTCGTCCCCCTCGGCCTGCGGTTGCTCTCCCCACGGAGCGGCAACCCAAGGACTTTGAGACACCACCACCACGGTACATCACTGAGGACGGCTTCGACCGCTGGGAGATCCTTTTTCAGGTTTGGGCTACCTCAGAGGGCGTGTGGCCCTACTACCACAGCCCGTATCAGCCCACAGACCCAGCGCAGGTGCTGATAGTAGTTAGGGCGATGCACGGACTCCTCTATGCCATGCCACGCGAGACCGTCGTCCACTTCCGCCCCTTCCTTGGCGAGCCCGGCACAGGCACCGGCGCCGATCCCCGCGGAGGTTGGGATCTGGCCTTATCCCTGCTGGCCGCAGAGACGCACGCCACCCGTGCAGCACACATTCATGCCTTTGACTCTCTCCGTCAGGGGCCTCCAGAGCCTGTAGCCGCTTACTGGCAAAGTGCCATGCGCATCTACACGTGCCTTGGGACCTCCGGAGGCACACAGCTGTGGGCGCTCCGTACGATGATGCTCGGAGTTCGCCTTGAGTATACTGACATCTTCACACGATACAGCGACGCTTTCCTCGAGCCCTTTTTAGCCACTCTACAACTTCTCCCTTGGGCGCATCAGCTCTTCCTTTAGGTGACTTTCGCCCGCGAGGCAGCCGTGGCCCATCAAGAGACTTCCCTTGCTGCAGCAATCGTCGCATCACCACCATCTTCCCTCCTGCAGTCTCCTTCTTCATCCTCCATCACGTCCTCGTCTTCCTCCTCCTCTTTGGCCCCGCCCACACCCACTCAGACACAGGGTGTTGTAGCAGCACCTCAGGGGAAGAAGAAGAAGGGGAAGCGTGGATCAGGTCAGCAGCAGTCATAGCAGCAGTCGTCCTCCAGTGGTAGCAGTGGACGTTCTGTTCACTGCTACAACTGTGGAGGCGCCCATCGCTACACCGAGTGCCAGCAACCGCTCGACTGGGCGCGGATTACTCGTGGACTCCAGGCTGCACACGCCCTCCGTTCCACGTCCAGCACTTCCTCCTCGCCATCCTCCGGACGCGTGGCGACCACGACTGCAGCTGTTCCCGCTTCTTCACCAGCGAGTAGCAGCGACCCGGACCCACGCGACCACACCATCGCTGAGCTCGGACACCTTCTGGTGCTCCGCTTTCAGGGAAGTGCGAGTGTGTTGTCATCGTCGGGTGGTCCACTGACTGTCTGTCCGTCCGTTCCTGTGACTCGTGATGACACATGTGGGGGAGCACAGTCAGCATGTGATGATGATGGGCCTAACTACACCGATTGGGTTCATGAGTCTCATCTTTGTGTCTTGCTTCGTTCCTCCCCACTGACGGCTCAGCGTCTCTCTAATGCCGAGTGTTCCGTTGCCCTTTGTACAGTGACGTCCACCAGTCGTGACTCTGGTGGCACCTAGATCATCGATTCTGGTGCCACTCATCACATGACGTGTCGTCGTAGTGATTTTGTTGTTCTTGGTCCTGTCAGGTCTGTCCGTTCTGTCCGTACAGGCTCTGGTCAGTCCTTGCCAGTCCATGGTGTTGGGGTTGTATGTTTTGACGGTCTGTCTGGCCCTTGTACCTTTTCGACGTGCTGTTTGTGCCTGATCTTGAGCTCAGCCTACTCTCTGTGCGTGCCTGCACACTGATGGGTCTCTCTGTGGAGCATACCGCAGACTCAGCGACTGTGACTTCTACTGACACTCGCAGTGTTGTCCTTCGTGCCTCTGTCGTTGATGATCTGTATCGCGTTTCTCGTACCTCCTCCTCTTGCTCCCCTTCCTCCTCTGCTCGGGTTTTTGTCACTGGTGTTCTGTCTCCGGAACACCAGCAGTTGCTTCATCGTCGTCTGTGTCACGTGGGCTCCGATACTGTGTCGAAGCTCATTCGGACACAACCAGCTCTTGGTCTTGACGCGGCATCTTTCGAGAAGCCACCCAAGACCGACTGTCTCTTTTGCGCTCAGGGGAAGATGCAACGATGCACCTACCCTGACTCTCGTTCCCGAGCGCTTCGACCTCTCGAGTTAGTTGACTCAGACCTTCTCGGTCCTCTTCCGGTTGAGTCCCTATCTGATCGAGATCGATATGTTCTGACTCTGACTGATGACTTTACCCGGATACGGTGGGTCTACAGCCTGCGTCAGAAGAGCGACGCCGCCCTTGCGGTTCTACTCTGGCTAGTGATGGTTGAGCGTCAGTCACATCACACGCTGCGTACTTTCCGCTCGGATCGCGGCGGTGAGTTCCTTGGCGAGATGGACGGATTCTTTGCCGAGCACGGGATTTTTCACCAGGTCTCCGCTCCTGCTACCCCTCAGCAGAACGGTGTTTCCGAGCGCTGGAACCGCACCATGGAGGATGCGGTCTGCGCTATGCGGTCTGAGTGCCGTCTCCCTGAGTCCTTCGTTTTTGAGGGCTTCGCCTACATGACGTGGATCTAGAACCGCCTCCCGCACGGTCCGCTTCCGGACCACATTACACCGTATGAGCTCTGGTTTGGCCATCGTGCTGACCTTCGTCTCGCTCGCGTCTGGGGATCCCTGGCCTCCGTGTGGTACACCGAGGAACAGCAGGGGTCCAAGGTCTCACCTCGTGGCCGCTTATGTGCCTTCGTAGGTATTTCCCCGCGGTCGAAGGCTTGGTGCTTCTGGGACCCTACTCGTCGTCGCGTCATTGAGTCCTGCGACGTGCTCCTTTTTTGAGTCCCTCACCTACCGTGACCTGAATTCGATCATGGCACTCTCCGCCACCCATGTTCCTACCTGTGAGGGTTCTCGGCAGATGGGGGAGACTTCTACGCCAGCGAGCACCTCTCATCAGGCTGATGTGTCCGTTTGAGTCCCCTCCACATCTCGGTCTCCGTCCCTTGATGACCCGGCGATCATCGCTGTCGGTCCAGAGACCTCGCCCGTACAGCCTGTTTCACACCCCACAGCCTGTGTCCCTGCTTCAGCTCCCTCGCCTGCTTCCGCGCCAGCACCTGCGTCAGCCGGCACTCCTGAATCTGTGTCTGGTCCAGTCTCGCCTACTTCCGTACCTGCATCTGCTGGCACTCCTGCCTCTGTGTCAGGTCCAGTCTTGCCTTCTCCTGCTGTCACATACGGTCCCGTGTCCCCCACACACGCGTCTCCTCGCACGGCATCACCGGCTGCCTTGCCTCATCCCCCACCAGCTGTGGGCGTGCCTGTCCCTGAGCTTGAGGTGCGCCCCTCGAGCTCAGGATACTCCTGTGAGCCTGGTGGCCGTCTTCAACCACTGGATTCCGGAGCTCAGCGAGCGTCTGGCCCCGCACCCAGGCGCCCCTCTCGCAGCATCGCGAGTGGTGACCCCGGCACAAAGGCCCTAGGCATGAGTGTCCGCACTGAGCTCACGGAGGTACATCCAGCGTGCCCCATGTCGCTTGTGATGCAACAGCTGATCTTGTGGTCGTCAGGCCTAGTACCAAGGCGTGTGTCCTTGCCACGCAGAGCTCTCCCTCTGTGGCGCCCGACCCGGGCACCCTGAGGGAAGCTCTCTCATCACAGGATGCTGACGCTTGGCGAGCTGCCTGCGAGGATGAGCTTCGCGCTATCCGAGAGCATAGAGTCTACGAGCTTGTTGACCTTCCGGCTGGGAGGAAGGCTATTCAGGTCAAGTGGGTCTTTCGCAAGAAAGTGAAGCCAGATGGCTCACTGGAACGCTACAAGGCCCGCTTGGTCGTCAAGGGGTACTCTCAGATTGAGGGCATCAATTACACTGACATTTTTGCCCTTGTCGGCCGCATGACCTCAACTCGAGCTCTGTTCGGTGTAGTGGCTCAGCATGACTGGGAACTGCACCAGATGGATGTGAACAATGCGTTCCTCCATGGCTCTCTGGATGAGGAGATTTACGTGGCTCAGCCACCAGGCTTTGAGGACGGTGACAAGGTCTGGCGCTTGCGCAAGTCCTTGTACGGCCTCAAGCAGTCTCCGTGGTGTTGGAACCGGGAGATCACCGGCACTTTGACTCATGCGGGATATGTACAGAGCGAGGCAGATCCCTCTCTCTTCATCCTACCGACACCCGAGCGGTTCACCGCCATCCTGGTCTATGTCGATGACCTTCTGATCGCGTCTCCGTCCCTGGAGGCCGTGAAGGAGGCCAAGGCTGTCCTTCAGACTGCCTACAGGATGAAGGACCTCGGTCCTGCATCGGTGTTTCTTGGTATGGAGATCGTACGAGATCACAGGCGTCGGACACTACTGCTGCATCAGGCCCGATATGCACGAGTTGTGGGGGAGCGTTTCAGCGATCTCATTGGTGCACTGCCCACCGCTTCCACACCCCTTACACCTGATGGGCAGGATGCCCTCAAGGTGGATGATCCCACACAGCTGGGGGAGACAGTGGACGTGACCTTGTACCTCCGTCTCATCGGATCCCTGATGTACCTGGCCACTACCACACAACCTGCATCGCTTCGCTGTCAACCTCCTCGCTCAGATTTTGCAGGCTCCTCGTGCCAGAGCCCTTCACGCGGCTATGCAAGTGGTGCGGTACGTGGTCTCCACGCTGTACCTCGTACTCTGCTTTCATCGGCAGTGTTTCATGGTCCTTGACGGCTACACTGACAGCGACTGGGCTTGGAGCCCCGATGGACGCAGCCGTACTGGCTACGTGTTTCTGCTCGGTGGTACCGCTCTGTCTTGGCGTAGCGGGAAGCAGGGCTACATCGCACGTAGCTCGTCGGAGGCGGAGTACATTGCTTTGGGCGCAGGGGCTGCTGAGGCGGTATGGCTGCAGCGCCTGTTCCTTGAGCTTGGTTAGTCAGTACCCGCCATTGTGCTTCGTTGCGACAACCAGAGTGCTCTCGCCATTGCGGAGAACTCCGAAGTCTTTCACGCTCGCACGAAGCACATTGCGGTTAAGCATCACTTTGTGCGTGATCTGGTGGAGCGACACGTGATCTCCGTCATGTGGGTTGGCACTGACATGCAGCGTGCTGATTTCCTGACGAAGGCACTAGCTCGCGGAAAGTTCCTGGTGGCCATTCGTTCTGTTGGGCTTCGCCCCATGCCTGAGGGTGGTTGAGTGTGGGATGTGTGTCTGTGTCTCATCTGTTTCACACTCACTATTGTACTTTTCCTAGTGTTGCACGTGTATGGACATGCGTACCATCGGGTCATGGGGGAGTGTTGTGATTTGTGACGTTCTTGTACAGTCTACTGTGACCACTTGGCCGTGTCCATACTCGTGCAGATCCCTGAGGCGGGCCCTGGTGACATCGGAGGGACGACGGGCGGCGGACTACCAGCTTGGAGCCGGCCGACTACAATTCCAGAGCCCCGGACACTGCCGGGACTCCCTGCTGTTTTTCTGCAGCGTGCAGGAGTCTTTTCGGCGGACTGGCCATGAGCCCGATTTGCATGTTTTTGCATTGTGTGTTCACTGTATCATGTTGGATGCATGCATGTGACCAGTCCTAGCGTCCGTTTTGCGATCCTGCACGTCTAGGTTCAGACGGCGTAGCATTCTGACATGTGTGCACAGAGTTATGGCCAAAACAGTGGTTTTGGGCCGGTTTTAGGACAGGTCTTGGACCGCCGCGTGCGACACCCGCTGTGCGCCGCGGCAGGTATTTAGGACATGGACCTGTCATTTGTTATCTCTCTCTGCAAATGCTATTGAAGCATTCAGACACTTTGCCTTGTGTCCCCTAGCCAAACTCTTGCCGTTGAGTGCACGACTTATGACTGTCGTCACCGTCTGATCAGGCACTGATGCCTGGTCAACGGGAGTGTTGCTAGGAAGCTTCCTTGCATCTTCTCAGTACCATCATCACCGACAGAAATGGCCGCTTCACCAACCATTTTTGGTGCAAACTAATGACACGCTTTGACAGTCAGATTCAAGTATCAATGGTGCTCCATCGTAAAATTGGCTAAAAAAAGAGAGCAAACCAACCAGACGCTCGAACAACTTCTTCGAACTTTATGTGAGCCACATGGCATTGTTTGGGCAGCAAAATTGCCAACCGCCAAACCCGCACACAACTCCGCCACCTCCACCGTAACGGGTAAAATACCTTTCGAAGTGGTGTACAACAAACTTCCTGCCACACCGGCTGGATTTCAAAGTTAGAGCAATATTCCAACGGTTAACATACACCATCAGGGCTTCTCCAGCATATGGGAGGAAATACTACAACCCTTGCGAAGATACAAGCAGCTATGAAGCGGGCAGCCGACCCACATCGATGATGTGTTCATCGCTGGGGATCACATCCTCCTCAGCTCGGTGGATTTCAAACTTCGAGGATATGACTTTGCGAAGCTCAAACCCCACTGGTTGGGACCATGTGAGATCGAGCGAATGCAAACCCCAGTTGTCCATGGACTTCGACTTTGCAATAGCATGGCGATCCACCCTGCCTTCAACATGAGCAATCTCAAGCACTATCGACCCTAGTCAGAACTTCCTCGGTAGAGATATCGCACCTCCACGTCATATACAAGTGAATGGGGATAAGAAGTACGTGAATGAAGATATGCGAACATCGACACCATGGAAAAAGGACTGGATATCTGGTCAAGTGGCACGGCTACGACGTCGCGCACAACACCTGGGAGCCCTACGACAATGTCTGGGATGTCGATCACCTGATCGACCACTATTTCCGCCATCACAGGCCTACGTTTGCTAGCGCGCTGGGACGTTGCGGCTAAAAGAGGTGGGGGAAGTGTTATGTCCTTGACGTACACGGGTTCCTAAAACTCACGCGTGGACATGTGTGTCCTTACATTCATGGCCCACCACGCGACGACTTAAGGATTTATTCGCCGTTCGGCCGAGAAATTTTGGCCACCTGCACTCATCCTCGGTGTCCCATTTTAGAAGTCTCAGACCACATCGACCCCTTTCCAGAATGGTTGAACAGAAGTATCGTGAACCATATCAATGTTTCGATATCGTTTTGTCGACTTCTCAACGAAGTGTGAATTTGATAAAGAAGCGTCGAAATATTCTTGAAGCCCCCCCGACTTCTTGGCGGAGCTTCTCAAATCCACCACTCACGGCGCGACTTTGCACGCGTCTCTCGGCTCCAACACCGATCACGGGACTTATGCATCATCCTCATTCTCAACATTGTGTATATGTGTCTGAAACACTCTATAATTTTCATTGAATCACACGTACTGCTTAATTCAAATGATCCATTTGTCCCAAAATCGTGAATCGTCTTTTATCCCGCACCTCATCCTTGTGAACCACCCACATCAGCATAACGCGCCTCATCCCTGTGAATCACCAAATTTCGCTCGGCCTAGCATGCGGCAGGGGCGAATGATGATGAATTATTGTTCCAATGTAGGGGGAATCAGATTTGTTCTACGTGGCGAAGGGTATATGGTTATACCGCCCACGTCGCCAAGGCATCTGGTGAACTAATCCCCTAATTGTCGGCCATGGTAAGCGACGAGCTTTTGCGGACGTTTCCGAACCTTCCACCTCCGCTTGCGCACTGCACTGCACAGGTGGAGTAGGAGGTGGGGGTCGACGCGGTGGAGCTCTCTCGTCTCTCTCTCGTCTCCCGTCTCCTGTCTCCCTTCTCCTGGCTGGCCAGCCTGGGGTGCTCTGCTCTCGCCTCCTCCCACCGCGCCCGCCACTTCCGTCTCTGTGCTCTCCCTCTCTTCTCGCCACTGTCTCGCCGCCGCTGCCTTCAAGCGCCACACCGCACCTCAGCTGCCCCTGCGTGAGTGCGAGCGCTGTGCGGTAGCACCTACTCCAGCTCGTGCCTCGTCGGAGGAAGGCCGGCTCTGTCCAACCATCGCCGCTGCGCTGCTCCGATCCCTCCGTCTCTGCCTCGGCCTAGCTCGCCCCCTCTCCTTCGCCCTCTTCGTCACCTCTCCCTTTCCCTCTCCACCCCCTTCATCCCAAGGAAGCGAAGCTCACAGAGACTACCTCACCCTTCTCGTTTCCTTCAAGGCGCCATGGCGAGGGACAAGCCCAAGGGCGGCGGCGGCGGCGGCGGCGGGAGTGGTGCGCGGGGGCGTTCGCAGTCGCCGTCCGACTCGGCCTCCAAGTCGTCGCGGTCAACTTCCTCATCATCGGATGACGACCACGCCGCCAAGGCCAACGCCAAGTCATCCGCCGCCAAGAAGCAAGGCACCAAGGCCAAGGCAACAGCTGCCGGCGGCGGCGGGAAGCCCTCCAAGGCTGGAGGCGCCAGCGGTGGGGCCGCCAAGTCCAAGTCCGACTCGCAGTCCAAGTCGTCGGGGGGCTCGTCGTCGTACAGCGGCTCCGACTCGCGCTCGCGCTCGCGCTCCGCCTCGCCGTCTTCGTCGTCTCGGTCTTCGGGGTCGTCGCGATCGTCGTCGTCGCGGTCCAGAAGCGCAAGCCCCCCTCCCAAGAAGAGGTGAGGGAGGAAAGAGGAGTGAGCGAGTGAGCGAGTGAGCGAGTGAGCGAGTGAGCGAGTGAGCGAGTGAGCGAGTGGCGCAAGACAAGGAGAGCCGGCGCACTCCGCCGCGTGGCTTCGACCATTGCGCACACATCATGAGCATGAGCATGAGCATGAGCATGAGTGTGAGCATGAGCATAAGCATGAGCATGAGCATGAGCATGAGCATGAGCATGAGCATGAGCATGAGCATGAGCTCGTGTGTGCGACAGAAGCCAAGCACTGCAGTTTGACGTAGTAGCAGTAGCAGTTGCGCGTGGGTGTGATGGCCGCGTGCGGCTCTTTCTGATCAAGTCATGGTGTTGCCGATGTTTCTGTTGTCGTGTCCTACTTACTGCTCACTGCTCACTGCTGCTGATGCTGCTGCTGCTGCTGCTGCTGCTGCTGCTGCTGATGCTGCTGCTGCTTACGGCTGGTACATTGCGGTATTGAGTACCACGGTACAAAATAGTGCGGTGTATTAGCCAAAAAGAGTGCTCCATAAATATTTTTTTTTGGATAAAAAAAAAAAAGTACTCCGCGTTATCGTTACTTTGGCAGAAAGTACCGCAGTACCCATTTTTTGTTTTTTTTTTTTTTTT
>SZWC01014371.1:44694-57926 GCA_023375785.1 Penium margaritaceum
CAGTCAAGAATCAAAAGAAGAAGCAGAAGCAGCCCTCTACCAACCAAAATCAGACAGGAACAAAGCATGGCAGAAGACCAAGCGCACAGGTCAAACAAAGCTCAAAACCTCTGCTGCCAACCAACATGAAGGCTGCCAACTACGTCAGAAACAAGCCCCAGCTGTCAAGGCTCTGCCAAGATCAACGCCCAATACCAACTCTGGCGTTCATCTACCTAAACACGTGACACGCAAGAAGGGAGGGACATCCAAGAAGCAGAACCGGCCAGTCAAGAACAACAAGCAGTTCAAGAAGCCTGGTTCAAAAAACAAGTAAGGCCGTGTACGCGTCGCCGTCTTTGAGAAACTTCTGATCATGACCTGGCTTTCTATCTGTTTAGGCAGAAAACCCTCTCCCAGGTTGACAATACAATGACCCAAAGTGGTGTACAACCTCAGTAAAAGGTGTCTCACCACCGATGAGGCAAAACTACTCAGTCTCAGCTTCAATTTTGTCATCCGACCAAGTACAAGCTCCTTTGCTGAAATCTCTGATAGCTTGGAGGAGCTTTTCAGAAATGTTTGACTCATGTGGTCTTCTAGGGACTGTCGAGACAAGGGCATCCCTAAGCTTAGGGTCCCTCATTTTGTCAACCCGCCTGAGGCAAACGGTCTAGAAAACGGAGTACAGTGACATCCGCCAACTGCTCATAGCATTTCAGCTATGAGAAGATATCCCCCTCAGGATCGTGTTTCCACACTGTTCAGCTCACAAAGCTTGTCCCTTTCGTGGCCTCTTGGTTTCCCCTTTTAGCTTGTCCCAAGTCTTTTATATCTACCCTTGGTTGGCCAACTTATGCCTTAGTTTTCAGCACAAGTCTCAAGGGTAAGAAGTGGTTACTTAGAATGAGCCAATGAGTAGTACATATAGCAGTGGCGAGCTTGGGTGCCTTGGCTTGAGGCCGAGGCGCCCTAGCGCGATCTATAGGGTGGTGGGCGCGTACTTTAGGCCCCTAGGTGCTCGCACACCTTTAGCCCCCTTTAGGCGCGCGACCTAGCGCCTTAGGCGGGACTTGAACCCGCGATCCTGGAATTTATCCGCTTGCTCATTTAATCCAAGGAGCGGACCTAGGGAACTTGCGCTACAAGCGCAGTGCATACCCGGTTTGTCCTGCGGGGGACTTGCTCCGTAGAGCAGTGCATGCCCGCCTAAATCTGCCGCTGACTGGACAAGGGGCATACCAGAAATAACAAAACTGTCCCTTGTACCTATGTCCATCTGCGACTAGACTCTTGCAGTGGCCCAAAGCCCTGCGATGTCGGCCTCCATGTGTCAGGCCGCCTCTTCAGCCCTCGTCTGCAGCGCTTACCAGTCTGATGCCCTGTGCACCAACCTTGTGCTGGTCACCATCAAGCAGCTTTGTGAGGAAGTCCGCAAGCATCTGCTTTGTCCCGACGTACTGCAGATCCAACACGTTCTTGGCGACCAAGTTGCGTGTGTAGTGGTAGCGGATGTCGATGTGTTTAGTCTGCCTGAGGAGCACATTATTGTACGCGATGTCAATTGCGCTCTTGTTGTCAATGTGCACGACAGTTGCCTCCTTCTGCAGTGCTTGCATCTCAGCAAGCGAACTGCACATCCACTGTGTCTCCTTGCATGCTTCTGAGAGTGCGACGTACTCAGCTTCAGCGGTGGAGATCGAGATGCAGTCCTGCTTTCTCCTCGCCTAAGAGACAGCTCCGCCGTTCAGGATGCACACAAATCCTGAGGTGGACGTCCTGTTGTCAAGATTGCCTCCCCAGTCGGCGTCGGTGTAGCATTTGAGGCGTAGAGGGTCTGTTCCTTGGAGGCCACCGTAGCGCAGTCCCCAGTACCGTGTCCTGTTAAGGTAGCAGAGAATCCGCTTCACGGCCTGCCAGTGGAGTGGCCCAGGGTTGGCCACATACCAACTGGTCAGCCCCACAGCAAACGCGATGTCAGGCCGTGAGTCAACCATGGCATACATGATGCTCCGTACAGCAGACTGGTAGGGGACATTCTGCATCTCACGACGCTCTACTTCCGTGCTGGGGGAGTGAGAAGAAGTGAGTTTGGTGTCAGTGGGGAAAGGACTGCTGAGGGGTTTGCAGTCTTCCATGACGTAGCGCCGAAGCACCTCCGTGGTGTACTTCGTCTGGTTGAGCTCGATGGTGCCTGCTACTCGGTTGCGGTGGATGGAGATGCCGAGGTAGTACTCGAGCTCTCCCATGTCCTTCATCTGAAACCTGTTGCTCAGCTGCTCTTTGAGGACCACAAGGGCCTTCTTGGAGGTAGAGCTCAGAATCAGATCATCCACATACAGTGCGACCAGCAGAAGCCCTTGGTCATCCGCACGCACATACACACTTGGATCGTTGTGGCAGTGCGCGAAGCCAATGGTGGCCATGAAGCCATCCATCTCCTCGTACCAGATCCTTGGGGCCTGTTTCAGCCCGTAGAGCGCTTTGACCAGCCTNTGTACTTCGTCTGGTTGAGCTCGATGGTGCCTGCTACTCGGTTGCGGTGGATGGCAATGCCGAGATAGTACTCGAGCTCTCCCATGTCCTTCATCTGAAACTTGTTGCTCAGCTGCTCTTTGAGGACCACAAGGGCCTTCTTGGAGGTAGAGCTCAGAATCAGATCATCCACATACAGTGCGACCAGCAGAAGCCCTTGGTCATCCGCACGCACATACACACTTGGATCGTTGTGGCAGTGCGCGAAGCCAATGGTGGCCATGAAGCCATCCATCTCCTCTTACTAGATCCTTGGGGCCTGTTTCAGCCCATAGAGCGCTTTGACCAGCCTGAAAACGTGCCCGGGTTTGGCTTCGACCTCCTCGGTCACCTCCATGAATATCTCCTTGTCTAGCTTCCTATAGAGGAAAGCCATCTTGACGTCCATTTGGTGAACTTCCATGTCGCGTACAGCACCCACAGCCAGCAAGGATCGGATCGAGGTAAAGGCAGCGATAGGAGAGTAGGTCTCGTTGTACTCAGACCCTGCTCTCTGTGAGAATCCCTTTGCCACTACTCTCGCCTTGTACATGTCGATGCTGCCGTCTTGCTTCAGCTTTATGCGTAAAACTCACTTCACGCCCACCACATGAGCGTTGGGTGGCTTGTCCACCAGCTCCCATGTACCATTCTCCTTGATGGAGGCCAGCACGCTCTCCATCGCCTCCTTCCACTTTGCGGCATCCGGCCACGAGAGAGCTTCAGCGATGGTGCTTGACTCTCCCTGCGCAAGGCACAACCAGCTCAGGCCGGTCCACTTGGCATTCCCTGCGTTGTACTTCTGCACAGGCTTGCTTTGGCGCGTGCTGCGCCTTAGCGGTGTGGCTGCTCATGCTGCTGCTGCTGTGCTTCCCCAGATGAGGTAGCAGGAGGTGTAGAGCCACTGGCCTCTAAAGAGGCCTCAGACGTCTCCGACAAGGTGTCAGAATCCGTCTCCGCTTCAGCCTGAGCGGATGCTCTCCCTGTGTCGGCAGTTGTCACTACCTGCAGCTTTGGCATTCCACACCAGTTAGGAGGGGGTACATCTCTCGCCTCCAGCAGCACAATCCACTCTCCCTCTTTGGGAGAGTCCTCCGGGTCGAGCAACTCTTCCTTTCCGTTTGACTCTTCCTTGAAGTCTACGTCTCGAGAGGTGAAGACTCTCCCAAGTGCCTGGTCCCACAGCCTGTACGCCTTGTGCGCGGCTTCATAGCCGACCATCACGCACTTGTGCGCACGTGCATCTAGTTTGCTGCCTCCCTGCCCGTCTTGGACCTTGGCCCAAGCGGTACAGCCGAATGCTATCAAGTGAGAGGCATCAGGCTTCTTGCCTCACCACGCCTCCTGTGGCGTCTTCCGCTCCTTGCTTTGCTCCATACTCGCCCCCTTGCTGCGCAGTGCTGTGGCTGGCATGAGGTTGATGAGGTAGCAAGCGGTGCGCGCAGCTTCTGCCCAGACGCACGGTGGCAGTTTTGAGTCAAACAACATGGTTCGCGTCATGCCCATAATGGTCTGGTTCATGCGCTCGGCCACGCCGTTGCTCTGCGGTGTGTAGGGGATGGTCGTTTGGTGGTCGATGCCATGCTGTTTGAGCCACGGCTTGCACCCCTTGTACTCTCCGCCGTTGTCGCTACGCAAGGCCTTGACCTTCTGTCCAGTCTGCCGCTCCACCATGGCGACAAACTCCTGCAGCTTTTCCAGCACCTTTCCTTTTTTTATTAGGAAGTAGAGGAACACTTTTCTGGAGTAGTCGTCGATGAATGTGAGGAAGTACTTGCTGCCGTCATTGGACGCTGTGCACATTGGGCCGCACATGTCACTGTGGATCAGGTCGAGTATGGCCTCCGTTCTGCGACCGATCTTGGTGAAGTGTTTCCGCTTCGTCTTGCCTTGTAGGCAAGCCTCACACCCCTGATTGTGCCCACCCTTCAGCGCGCACCCTTCCAGCCCACATACCAGCTTTTGATTCTGCATGACTTGCAGGGTACTGTCAGCCACATGCCCAAGGCGTCTGTGCCACAGCGAAGCAGTTGCTGCTCCCGAGTCTTTGGTTGCCACAGCAGGCAACTTGGATGGTGCTTTGACTTTCACCGGTGGTGCATCGTCCGCTACTGCCTCTGCCGCCACAGCGTGCCCCTTGTTAGCGCTCTTAGTCTTCAGCATGTAGAGCTCGTCGGTTCTTGGCACCTGGGCGATCAGGTCTGATGTGGCGTAGGAGACGGTGACGTCCTTGTTCTTCAGGATCACCGCCTCCTTCCGGGTGAATATCACCGTCATCTCGTGATCGGTGATCCGAGAGACAGACAGGAGGTTCGCGACGAATGTGGGCATGTAGACCACGTTTTGAAGCCGCAACTCCTTCTCAGATCCATTGAGCTGAGTTTGCACAACTTTCTCTCCCTCACCCGTTGTGTACTGGATGCCGCCATTGGCACACCAGAACTTGGCGGTGGACGGTATGAGAGCAGAGAATCCACAAGCTTCCTTGGATGTGTGGTAGTCGGTGCCTGAGTCAAGCGCGAAGGCTCCAGGCCAAAGTAGTGCCGACCCCTTCGCCGAAGGGTCGCTCTTCGCCATCATGCTCGTTGATTTGTCCACCTTCTTGCTGTGGTTGCTGTTCCCACTCCCACCGCCGCCGCCTTCTTTCTTGGGAACTCGGCACTCCCTAGCCCAGTGCCCTGCCTTGCCACAGTTATGACACTTGCCCTTCTTCTTGGCATTCTTCCCACCACCTCCACTGCTTCCACCGATGCCTTGGTTGGAGTTAGTGCTGCTTGAGCCACTCGCGTACGCTGCGTTACTGATGACGACCTTTGCTGCGCTGCATGGCCTCATTGCACACGTACTCGAAGACACGTGGATACGTGAGCTCTGACTCCGCCTAACCACCCAGAGTGGTGATCATTGGGCCCCAGCTTGGCGGCAAGGCCATGAGGAGGATCATGGCTTACATGGCTTGGTCAAGATGCCGGGACATTGCACGAGTTTCTTGAAGCAGTCCCTCAAACGTTTTGAGGAAGTCGGGGATCGCCTCTCCCTCGCCCACCTGCAATCAGATGAGGCGTTGCAGGATGAACAGCCAATTAGCAAGGGAGGTCGATTGGTACACCTTCATCAACATGGTGTAAGCCTCAGCTACCGTTATGCACCCCTCGATGTGGGATAGGAGAGACGGAGAGATTGAAGTGAAGAGAAGTGCCAACGCAATGCTGTTGCGCTCTTGCCAAGCATTGTGCTCTTGGCTTGTCTCGTCCTCGAGTTCCACCTCCCTCCCTTGCAGCATCTTCAGGTACCCTCGCACCCTCATTACCACCTCAAANGATTGACTCTCCCTCGCCCACCCGCAATCAGATGAGGCGTTGCAGGATGAACAGCCGATTAGCAAGGGAGGTCAATTGGTACACCTTCATCAACATGGTGTAAGCCTCAGCTACCGTTATGCACCCCTCGATGTGGGATAGGAGAGACGGAGAGATTGAAGTGAAGAGAAGTGCCAACGCAATGCTGTTGCGCTCTTGCCAAGCATTGTGCTCTTGGCTTGTCTCGTCCTCGAGTTCCACCTCCCTCCCTTGCAGCATCTTCAGGTACCCTCGCACCCTCATTACCACCTCAAAATGCCATTTCCAGGTCCCAAAGGCTTCGCCATCGAACCTTGCTATGGCATTGGCCGCGCCCAACTCGACAGGCCTTGAGGGGAGAGTGAGTGCCTGACTTTCCGGCATGGTGCCGAGTCGGTCAGCAGTCCTCTCGTTGACTCTGCGCGTTCTCCTCTGATTCGTTGAGACCGATGTTCGCTGATGAGGCCGATGTCTGCTTCCGAGTTGTCAAGGTGCAGTCCGTTGCATGCCCCTCCAACCGATGGCTCCTAGCTATGGTGGAGGAAGTGCTCCCACAGACACGAGGTCGTACCCACAAGGGCAGAGCTTGTCTTGTTAGGACTCGAGGGTCATACCCACAAGGGCAGAGCGTGTCCTCGTTCCTTGTCCGTGGAGAGCGGTTTGGACGACGAGCCGAACTTGTATCTGTCCTCACACACTTGTACGCACCTTAGGCCTAGGTAGGCCGACGATGGAGCAGATGGAGCTGAGTCTTCAACGCCGTGAGTCTTGGATGCCAATGAACCTGCTACTTATGTGAGCGGAGGGTTTGCAATGGTCACTGATCAGTGTGGGCACATAACCCTTTGCCAACCCGCCTGAGGAAAACAGTCTAGAAAACGGAGTACAGTGACATCCGCCGACCGCTCATAGCATTTCAGTTATGAGAAGATATCCCCCTCAGGATCGTGTTTCCACACTGTTCAGCTCACAAAGCTTGTCCCTTCCGTGGCCTCTCGGTTTCCCCTTTCAGCTTGTCCCAAGTCTTTTATATCTGCCCTTGGTTGGCCAACTTATGCCTTAGTTTTCAGCACAAGTCTCAAGGGTAAGAAGTGGATACTTAGAATCAGCAAATGAGTAGTACATATAGTAGTGGCGAGCTTGGGTGCCTTGGCTTGAGGCCAAGGCCCCCTAGCACGATCTCAAGGGTGGTGCGCGCGCACTTTAGGCCCCTAGGTGCTCGCGCACCTTTAGCCCCCTTTAGGCGCGCGACCTAGCGCCTTCGGCGGGACTTGAACCCGCGATCCTGGAGTTAATCCGCTTGCTCATTTAATCCAAGGAGCGGACCTGGGGGACTTGCGCTACAAGCGCAGTGCATACCAGGTTTGTCCTGCGGGGGACTTGCTCCGTAGAGCAGTGCATGCCCGCCTAAATCTGCCGCTGACTGGACAAGGGGCATACCAAAGATAACATTTTCACTTGGATGCTGCCCTCCGCACCTCCTGAGATTGAGGAGACCTGTACATCTCTCGTCGATGAAGTCTCTCATTGCTACTCCAGCTCCATTCTCAAAACCAGAATAGCCATGCCCAGAGGCCTATGGACGGCTTTCAATCGGCTTCAAAATGAAAAAAACCATTTTCATTCGTGAGGCCTGAAAACATCTTGGACTTTAAGTCTCAGATTGTGATGCATATATCACTGAGTGCATGTCACATCTCTTAGATAGCAGCACTTACAATGCCACCGAGTGTAACTTTGATGACATCAAGCAGCAGCTCCTCGCCATCAAGGAGAGCTGCAAGACCTCTCGCATGATTCATCCATCTCTTTGGATCTTCTTTCTCAAAGAACTGGTGGGTGGTTGGAAACCAGCCACCTTCAACTGCCTGATCAAAATTCACAAAACACCACACTTCAGCCGGCCAATCGCAGCCAGCCATCGCAGCCAGCCATAGCATAGTTCGGTACTCCCTTCTAATGTGGTCATGGCTTCATACCATGTGGTGGCTCTCTACTCCAGCATCTTTCAATGCGCCATATAGCAATGGTCTAAGAAACGGCTCCCGACATGGCAGGCTGCCAACTACTCTTGGTATTGTAACCGAGATAACATATTACTCTCAATTAAGGGATCCACACTTTTGGTTTGTTCAGTTTGCAACCTTACAAAGTCCGCATGAAGGCCTTTATTGTCTACCCTTTGTTGGAAACTCTGTTAGGAGGCTGAAAGGTAGGGTACCTTGTCCACTTATAGGGTACCTATATAAGAGCATACCAAAGGTTTCTGTCCGTGCAGCCAGCCAGCCAGCGAGCCAGCTAGCCAGTGGACAAGGTGCATTTCATTCAACAAATCTCCCCCTTGCACCTCTGTCCATCTGTCATTCACTTGGCTTAAAAGATTCCTTGTGGCTAACCATTCCTCTGCCGTACTCCTCATGCCAAAACCACAAATGCCTGCATAGTATAAGTCGCTCCCCAATGGCTTCTTCATACAGTCAGTAAGCATGCTCTTGGTTGCGTAATGCTGCAAGTCGACCATATTCTTCATGATCAGATCACATAAGTAGTGGTAACGCATGTCGATGTGCTTCATTCACCAGGAGATGATCTCATCTTCAGCCATCGAGATGGTGCTCATGTTATCCACGTGTATGACCGTGGCATCCTTAAGTGGTAATGCCATTTTGCCAAGCAAGCTGCAAAGCCACTGAGTATCTTTGCGGAGCACAGACAGAGCAACATACTCGGCCTTAGTCGTGGATACAAAAACACAATCATGTTTCTTACTGGTCCATGAGACAGTAATACCATTAAGGATGCACATGTATCCAAAGGTGGATTTACGGTCGCTAAGATTTCCTCCCCAGTCGACATCAGTGTCACACTTTAATCAGAGGTGGTCCGTATCTCCTTGGCCTCAAAGGACGAGGCCCATGTGACACATCTTCTGTAGGTAGCGCAAAATTCACTTGGATACCAATACTTTAAACCTGGATTGGCCACGAAGCTGCTCACTTGTCCCATAGGATAGCGAGTTTCCAGACGACTCCATATCATGGCGTACATGATGCTACACACGGCGGACTAGTAGGGGATTTCTTGCATCTCCCTTCATACTTCTTTGTTGCTTGGCAACATGGAGCCCTTCAGCTTCATATTGGTCATCATTGGGGTGCCAACAGGTTTGGGTTGAATGGTATGCACCTTGTCCACTGGCTAGCTGGCTGTTTGTACAGAAAAACAAGGCATGCATTGCTCTATGGAGTACATCCCCTTGGTCTGTTTTGAGATAGGCCAGGAATGCACTGCCCATAATGGTTTTGTACCCTTGAGATCATCATAGGAAACACAACATTGTTGCCTAGTTTGGACAGGCGCCAGAGCTCATGGGTTGCGGGTTCAAACCCCGCGACGGCCGTATTGTCTTTGTGGCCCAGAATACGGCAGGAAGCTTCTAGGAAGCTTACTGAAGCCTGCCTTAAGGATGACGCTTGGCGGTCTTAGGACGCGCCCAGTAGGAATCTAGGCTGAGGTTGGCTCCCAAGGAGCCAGTGCAAGCATAAGCGTTAAAAAAGCTCTGCAAGTACAAAATTCTATACCCTACATGCATCCATTTATAGTTCTTACCTTTGAGACTCGTAACAGAGTGTCCAACCAAGGGTAGACACTAAAGACCTTCATGCGCACTTTGTGAGGTTGCAAATCAAACAAGCCTAAAGTGTGGATCCCTTGTTTGAGGGTGATATGTTATTTTGGTTGAAATACCAAAAGCGGTTGGCGGCCTCCCATGTCAGGACCAGTTTTCTAGACAGTTGCTATCCAGCGCATCGGCAAAGGGGTATGGGCCCTCACTTTTGGTTATAAGGCACGCTTGCAAGACCGCCTCACGCATGGTCTTGCATGGCACACAGGTACAATGGGACACGAAGACTGGATGGCTCCAATCTTCTCCATCGGCTCCATTGGCTTCTTCACCTAGGGTGCGTGAACGTTGCGAACTAGGGGACGAGGAATAGCTCTGTGCATGTTGGACAAGATCCTCAAGCTCCAACAAGATAAGGCTCTACCCCTTTAGAACGTGGTACAACCCCCAGTCCGTTTTCCTTACGGCGGCACTATCGCCTTAGGTAATCATTGGCAGGAGGGGTATGCAACGGAACCAATTGCAACTGTGACAATGGTCATAGTCAGCAGCCTCATCAGCCTCATTGGCCTCAACAATGTAGAGAAGTAGCAAAGTAGAGAAGACAAGAAATTGCCAAAAATGACGGATCCAACTCAAGCCCGCCTTGAGGCAGGTATGTTCAAATTCACGGGGACAGGTTTTCCCTTGTGGACATGGCAGTTTGAGATTGTCATGAACGTGCGTGGCTACCTCGACATCCTAAAAGGGAGAGGAATAGCACCCGCTGATGCGACAGTGAAAACGCATGCGACTGACCTTGCAGCATGGAAATCAAAGAACAACATGGCTCTCGCCAAACTTGTGATTTCCGTCAACAAGACTCAACACTTGAACGTCACAGGATGCACGTCAGTTGTCGAGGCCTACGCAAAACTCTCACGCGTGCATCAATCAAACGCCTTAGCAAACCCACTCTTCATCTTCCAAAGGTTGATTTCGATGAGGGTGAGCGAAGGAGAATTGATACCCACATTTCTGCATTCGTTCGACAACGTCCTGCAAGAGGTCCATCAAATGGAATAGAATCTTGACTCCAACATGCGTGCCATGATCCTTGTGATGGCGTTGCCAGAAAGCTCGGGTCCTTGATCACCATGTTTGGCAGTTGGAAGGAGGCAGATCTGTCGTATGAGGCTATCGCCAAACACATCCACAATGAGTCCATGCGATGCGCTGGTAGTGAGAAAAATGTTTCAGCCTTTGCCTCTTGCTTCGGTGGACAAGGTGCAAGCTCTCATTTCAGTCAAGGCAACAGCAAAAGCGATAGCAATGGAGGGAAAGGTAATGGTGGTAGGAAGAGTTCCAAGAAGCCCAGCAACTTTCACAAATGTGGTAAGGCTGGACTCTGGATTAGGGACTACCGTAGTCCTAGGAAAGAAGGTAGGAACAAAGGAGAAGAAGGCACTTACCAGCATGATGGTTGAAGGGTTTTCCATGAAAGGGGAAACGCTCCTTAGGCTAGGGGCATTCACCCTTGACTCACGCACCAACCACCACTCCCCAAAAGACAAGGGTGGATTTGTCTCCAGGGCCGAATCTGACATACGCATCAAATGTGCAAACGGGGCGTCGTCTAAGCCATGGGCGACGGGGACAAGGTGATCATGTTTAATATGACAGTGCCAAGAAGGAGGTCAATCTTCAAACGGTGGTATGCATGTCCTTCTTTGCAGCGAACCTGCCATCGGTCTCACAAATCACCGAGAACAACGTGACAATGCTGTTCATCAACAGGGAAGCCGTGGCCCTAAAAAATGGGGACATCAAAATGTTGTACACCAAACATGACCTCATGCTTCAAGTTCCAAGAGTTGACCACCTCTACGCGCTTCAAAACAAAGTCACCAAGGCATCGGATCAGGGACTGGCACATGCCACCAAGACAGTGGTGCCGAAGCCAAAGGATGCACTGCCAACAACCGTTGCGGCTGCCACATCAACCAAAAACACCGACGGTGAACTACAGCACCAACAATTTGGCCATGCGGCCAACAACACTTTGCAGAAGATGCAAGAGCAAGAGGTAGTCCGTGGAATGGAAGGGTGCATCATGAAGCATGGAGAAGGGTGTGCGTAGTGTGAACCATGCGTCAAAGCAAAGGCAAAGAAGAAGCCCTTTGGGAGAGGAGTACAACGAGCGGAGAATGTCTTGGACCTAAGCCACAGTGACGCGTGCCGACCGTTTTGCATGACGTCTAACGGAAGAAGCCGTTACATCCTGACCTTCATCAACCACCACAGCCGCAAGTTATGGATCTACTTCCTTAAAAAAAAAAAGAGGTCAAGGAGAAGCTCCTGGAGTTTGTCCCCATGGTAGCACGGAAAACGTCCTAGAAAACAAAGACACTCCGAAGTGATAACGGGGACAAGTACGAGGCATGCAACCCTTGGCTCAAGCATCATGGCATCCGCCACAAGCAAACCACGCCTTACAACCCCCAAAGCAATGGCGTAGCCGAAAGGATGAACCAAACCCTACTTGGCATGGTGCAAATCATGCTCTTCAATGCCAAGCTCCCACCTCGCTTTTTGGCTGAAGCTGCAACAACGGGCTGCTACCTCTTGAACCTCACACTAGCAACCGCCTTGCAGAAGTGTGGAAATGAGCAAGACAAGTAGCTGAAGACCTCACAAGAAGCATGGATGGGAAAGAAACCCAACGCCTTTCATCAAAAGGTGTTCAAGTCAACTGCATGGGTGAAGATCTAGTCGGGAGAAGGTGGATGCAAGGTAGACGTACGTTCGAAAACGTGTGTCATGGTTGAATACGACACGTCATACACAGCCAATCCGCTTTGAGACCAAGCAGCAGGCAAGCTTGTGAGGACCCACAATGTTGAGTTTGATGAACGCACCCTTCGAAAGGGAGAGCTATTAGACCCGATCCTTGCTCCCAAGGCGGGAGAGTGGATAGTGTTGCATGAATCCGGAGACCAAGCATCCAACAGCTAGCTTGCTTTGCCAACAGGTGGTGGGAATGGGAGAGCAGCTGTACACGATGACACAGCATCTGACATGGACGCACATACCGAGGTGTTCGGGGCTTCTGAGTCTGACTTGGAGTCTCACAACTCTTCTGACGACGGCGGCACACCACCACCTGTGGTAGCACCAACAGCAATGCAGGAAGCCGCACCAGTAACCTGGCATAGTTTGCGACCAAACAAAGCACCTTTAGTGTTTGAGGACAACTAGACTGGCCTTAGCTGGTCATGCAGGGCTCAGGGAGAGCCATCCATTGTGGCAAAGGCAATGAATGGCCCAAATGCAGCAAAGTGGAAGGAGGCAGTAGACAACAAGCTTGTGTCCATTACCAAGAATGACACGTGGGTGCCGGTGGATAGATTGACAAGGCCCACGTGGTGGGATCCAAGTGGGTCTTCTGAGTGAGGAAGAAGGAAGATGGAAAAATAAAACATTTCAAGGTGAGGGTAGTGTTAGAGGGATTTTCTCAACACCCGGGCTCTGAGTACGACAAGAAATGTGTGCCAGTTGTGACCTTTGCCTCCATTCGCTCTCTCTCTTTGCAATCGCAAGAAGAAAAAACCTCGAGATACACCACATGGATGTGACAACAGCTGTCCTTCATAGGAAGCTTGACAAGGAAGTAATAATGGATGTGCGCAAAGGAGTCAAAGCTCCCAAGGGCAAGGTGTGCAAGTTCGTGAAAGCGCTCTACGGACTGAAACAGGCCCCAAGGATATGGTACACAAAGATGGATAGTTTCATGACCG
>SZWC01014372.1:19938-35932 GCA_023375785.1 Penium margaritaceum
CACGCACGCACGCACGCACGCACACACACACACACACACACACACACACACACACACACACACACACACACCAATGAACCGAATGCCATCGTCCTCGCTGGCTGCCACACCCGTGATTGCTGCTTCTGCCATGTGCCTTGCTGTGCTAGCAGTAGCGACACCACCACCACCGCTGCCACAGACACCGACACCACCACCAACACCACCAGCACTGACAGCACAGGTGGACAGAACCCTTCTCCCCTGCCTGGATGTTTCCTCTGCTGCTGCTGCCCTGCCGAGCCCTCCCCTCGTGTCGACAGGGTTCTGATGTTGTGACTTGGATAGAAACGCCAATGGCAGTTCCTGGCCACCAGAGAGAGCAGAGGATTCACATGGAAGCCGACCCTGACGTGACGTCACCCTTGGGGCCCTGGGGACGTAGGGATGGGGAGGAGGCAGTTGGAAGAATGAGAGGGAGATGGAGAGGGGGCATGGAGGCGAGGGAGGGGCGGAAGTGGTGGATGGCCGCAGCAGTGAGGAGGTGGAAGAGGAGGGGGAACAAGAAGAGGAGAGGGGATGCGGACAGGGAAAGGAAGTAGGGAAGCGGAGGGATTGCAGGCGAGGGTTCCCAGGAGGAGGAGCCAGACGCTTCAATGCGTTGGAATAACAGTGCGGCGGCATTTGCCTCGGAATCAGACAAAGGTGTGCTGGTAGAAGTGGGAAAGGATTTCGGAGGGAAGGGTAACAGGGGGAGAAGGGAGGTGTGTGCCTTGAGCACTACCCACAACTGCACGAGGCGGGGAGAGTACGACGGATACAAGGGTAGGGCTAGACTCCAATTCACCACAATTCCGCCAGACCCATCAAAGCCTACCGCCGTTAAGAAGCGATTGACTCAGCTAACCCCCATTGCTGAAGCATGCCAATAATGCCACGTTCCATTATGACTTCTTGTAGTATTCACGTATCTATCCCATATTAGCGGGAGGTCGACTTCTATTAACTAAAAATCCCTCTTTCAGTCAATGATTTCATCAATACAAATTCACCAGCCGTTTGTGCAATTTTGTCGTCTTTTTGTGACCTTCACTCAATTTCATCCATGCGAGTGGCAATAGTATCTGCCCCTTCTGTTGCAAGACATGCACTTTGCCTCAATGCCACGACCTGACGCTAATCAAGCGTCAGTTCAGACTTTTACATTTGATATTTCAAATTTGTTTAAATTTAAAGAAACACATTACATCAACTGGGCCGTGAGAACTAAAGAAACTACATTCCGTAAGGGAATCGAGTCATTTAAATAAAGTCACATAATCAGTCCTTCACAACACGTTTTGTCACTTTTCTTCTATGAAATACACTAAAATAGGCCTCGCGCTTTGGCTAAAGTGAAGGACGAAGGCTTCATTGATCGCTTCATTTATGCCCGAAGCTTGCAAACCGGGTTGGCTGGTTCACTAACAATATTGAGACGCTGGCATGTTTCGTTCATGTCCATGCCAGCCCGTGAAGCCGATGTGGCCGGCGGGAGAGATGGTTGAGTAAAAAAAAATTCATAAAGGAACGCGACATACATTTTTTTTCAGGCAAGCGGAACGTAGATGGCTAATAGGGATGAGGTGTGAAGCAAAAGACGATTTGAGGGATTTGGACACCTGGACAGTCTGTGTTTAGTAGTAATTGTACTTTGATAACAAGTGTCGAACATGTTGAGCACATGCATACAATAACAAGAAACAACAATAAGGCATTTATTCGGTCTTGGGCACTCGAGTCGAGAAATGCATGCAATGCTGCTTTGTGAGTGGTCACTTCGCGATGTTCCGCCAAGAAGTCGGGGGTTTTTTGAAAAATCGAGGTGCGAATTCAGATAAAGTCTATCCCCGTCAAGAAGTTAGACATTGAAACACCATTATGGCTCATGAAACGTCCTTTGTCCATTCTAGAAAAGAAGTGAAACGTGTCAGAGCATTCGTAAACGGGACACTAGAGGTCCGAGAAGGTGGCCGAAATTCCCTCAGTCCATTGATGTAAGAATCTTGAGGTCAACCCACTCAAGGCCACAAATTGAAGGAGAGAAATTCCCACTTGTAGGTTTTAGGGGCTCGTATATGCCTTGAACATAAATCTTTCCCCCCTTTTAGCTGCGACATCTTAGTGTGTTAGCAAACAAAGCCGGTAATGACGGTTAACCAGACAATCAACATCTCGAAGGCTATCGTATGGCTCTTAGCTGTTTTACGTAGAGTAGTAGCCATGCAAATTAATAAGATAATAAGTGTGCCTTCCATAGTGTGCATGAACAAGGATGTGTGGAATCACGTAAATCATGTCCCCACCCACTTGGATTGGAGGTGGAGGAGTTATATCTCTCCCGGACAATTTCTTGATCCTAGTAGTGCTTGATCTTGTTGACGTGGAAAACGAGATGGATCACCATGGTTTTTTGTAGACAAAGGCTAGTAACGTCTTGGGTTTGCATTCATGTAATTTCAAACGGTCCGAACCATCAGGTTTGAGGTTTTACGAAGTCTTGTCCACGCATCTTGATGTTTGCAGAGCTGGGTGGGATGCAATCATTTGTGTTGAATATGTGGTTGCGTCATTGTTGCTTGTGTCCATATTGTTCTTTGGTGTGTATCCTTCCAAGAGATAGAGAAATATGGGATTTCATCCATTGGGGTAGAATGTTTTCAAGTGCCATGCAAATATGGCAATCAATAACTTTGTTGCCTAATAAAGCCAATTTGGCCCACATAAATGGCAAAGAAATTGTTTCAGTATTGGTTTGACTGTCGATTGGAGTTTGGAGCATCGTTAAAAGCTAGATCCAAGTGTTGTAACACATCATCAATATGCACATTAAACGAGTACTAAACTCATCTCCATCACTAATCATGGTACGTGGCACGCTATGTAATCGAAATGAAGTGTGACATTTTAAAGAGTCTTTTCACCACCATGGACGGTGTCATAGCCCTCCAAAGTGACATGTAGTCTTGTCATAATGTCCATGCTGATGTCAACCATGGCTTTGTTAGAATAGAAATAGGTTGGATAAGTCTTGGTGGTCTCGTACGACGAAAATGTTTTCATTGAAAAGTGTCGCACGTTTTGTGAACTGATTCCATGTCGGCAACCATGCAAACCCACTACTAGAACTTAGCCAGCTTCTTAAGTATCTTATCCTTGCCAAATTCTTTATCTAGACCGGTGTTATGGCACTCCTCTAACAGCAACTCCTCATTTAGTGGCACGATGACAATGCAAGTGAATCACCATTCCTGTAGAGGTTGTTGAACTATGAATTGGTTTTTTTGTACCGTAAAAATTCATCACAACCTTTCATTAATGGCATTGTGAGATACGAGTCATGTTCAACGAGGAACATGAATTCGGCCATGACATTTTATTATGAACTTAGAGCATTTGCCAAAATTAATTTTTTCTAATCACAACTCGATGTTGTGGTCTTAGTTGGACATGAGGAACTCCATCCATGAAGCTTATTGGCAGCTTAGATTTAGTTGTGTCTTGAAACACTTGATTACATGGTGGGTGGTCGGAATGAGGGATTCAAACGTGTTGGAAATGGCCACAAACGTGTGAAGTTTCTAGGCAAATGAGATTGGCATGGTCAGATTTGCTATTCTGATCTCTACTTCTACTATCACCACGTGGAGGAGGACGCTTGTGGTGCCTATCACTTTTTGCATTGTCTAACAATATTGGTTGCATGATTCATGTTTTTAGTGCAACAAATTTCTCTAATGCTTCCTCCTCTATTACTTCTTAGAACCATTCTTGCATATTGGGTCACCCAAAAAGAGAAAAATGTTATGTTTTTTCCACTTATGCTAACGTAGACTGCACTACTCTTATAGTGTACCTGTGAATTGTGCTGACAGAGGAAAATTCACTTCATGATTATTTTTTCTCGATTATTTGGCAAGGCCGTTACATTGTTATGTGTTGTAGATCTTTAACTTGAAGTCAGATTTACAAAGTCGCCAAATGGACACTCGTGTATGAACACATTCTCCTTAAAATACTCCTAGTTCAACATGAAAACCTAGCTTTTGAACCATATCGTTGCTTAAAAAATTATGAGAAGCTCCGCCATCCAATAGTGTTAGTACAATTTGGCGACTCTAAAAATCCCTCGATTGCATTCCTAGAAGTATGACCAGTTTATCCTTCTTGTTCCCCTCGGCAAAGTTTTACATAAGGATTCCTCTTCCATGACAATGTGAGCCGTTCAAATGGGTAGCTGGCCGACGTAGTTTGTTTCACTCCTACCCTTTGCCTTTTCTGAATGCCTCATGTTTTCTCCACGACTTCCCTCCCTTTTGTTTGCCTTGTTTTACCATATCTAACAATTGCGTGACATGTGCTCCAACATCTTGCAAGTCCAACACAGTTGTTTATTGCGTTAGTTAACGACTTAAAACTCTATCAAGGATGAGGTTTACGTGGATTATGACTTCTAGCCGCCACGATAGGGATTGTGGCCCCACAGTTGCCGGCCATTGGACTCCTCCATTCGAGTATCACAGTCAAGATCTTCAATGCAATTAGTAGTTGTACTAATTCACATAAGGTTTTGTTTTTGTGATGCCAAACATGGCCATTGCTGGCTTGATGTTGTGGTTGAGGTCGTTGGGGTTTTTTGGGGCCATGTCTCTGCCCATGAAGATTTTATGAAAGCACCACCTATACTATGCCATGCTAGACAACAAATGGAAGATTTAACATTTTTACCATGTTTTAGACTTCTTGTTCATTTTTCCAAAGTGTGCAAGTATGGCACATGAAAATTCCATCAAATGTNTTTTGTGATGCCAAACATGGCCATTGCTGGCTTGATGTTGTGGTTGAGGTCGTTGGGGTTTTTTGGGGCCATGTCTCTGCCCATGAAGATTTTATGAAAGCACCACCTATACTATGCCATGCTAGACAACAAATGGAAGATTTAACATTTTTACCATGTTTTAGACTTCTTGTTCATTTTTCCAAAGTGTGCAAGTATGGCACATGAAAATTCCATCAAATGTTTGGTAGGTTCAGTGACTTGTGGCATGTGAGATGATATGCTAAACGTGCCCTGGATGCCTTCTCACTGAGGAACCTCTCTGACGAAGTATGTTGTACACTATACAAGGTCCAAGTGCTGGAGGCAGCGCTTGCACATCTAGAGCCGTGAGTGTCTGAAGGACGGTTGCTTTGGTTGACAACTGAAGGGATATTGACTGAGTGACTTCATGCTCCTTTAACTAGTCTTGAGGCAGGTCCTCCTTTAGATGCTCCTAGCTGGGAGGTCACAGAAAGTTGGGGCGACTACATAACCACCTGGGTGGTTACATAACCACGTGGGTGGTTGCATAACCTCCAGGGTAGTTGCACAACCCTCAAAGCCAACTGAAGGGCATAAAGAGAATGAAGAGTCACTAAGAAGTTGAATGGCCACTGGTAGCTGAAGGGTCACAGGCTGCCAGTGAGTAGCACTTATCTCTCTCTTGTGAGGACATGAACTTTAAACCTCAGAAAATAATTCCCTATAGGAGTTTTAGGCCCTTTCAAGGAGAACTTGGCTGTTGAGATTGCTAAATCTCAACATCCCCCCTCAATCAAAGATGGTCGGGAAAGTCAGAGGTGGAGGAAATCTAGGATCTTCGTTCTTGGTGAGGAAGAGGAGGTTGTTGAGATGGAGGTCATGATGGGAAGGCGAGATGGAGGAGGTGAGGAGAGTTGGTTGGGAGGACGGAAGGATGAGGTCCAAAACGCCTTGATCGGACATGATGGAGGGTTGTCCCACTCAAGAAATGCTCCAGAAGAGGTGGATTTGGTGTTGTTTGGGTCTTAGGCAAAAGAAGGGTCAATTATACAGGAGGGGAACTTCTGATGTCGCTCCAGAAAACAAAGCGTCATTTGTGCCCAAACTAAAATATTGCGTAGTGCATGGTGAGGGCTCTAAAATCGGAGCCTCGTAGTTTGGAAGGATGTGTGCTGGAAGGTTCAAAGCGAGTGGAGAGGACAAAAGAGGTCCTTCCCCACCCTCTCTCTTTGAAACTCGAGCGGATACTACGATCATTGCAGCATCCGTTGGAATTGCAAAGTTGGTAGTTTCAACGGAAACTACGAGGTGGGTCGCGCGATGGTTGAGCATCAACGCAACTATTTGCGAGCCACCAAGTGGTCGTAAGCCACACGCCGGTCAACCAGGGCCATCGATTGTGGACAGGCGAGCTGGCGAGCGATCGCTTGCAACCGTTGGATCCGACGCCGTTTTTTTGGGGTTAATTCCGCGATCCACCCCGCCAGTTGGAGAGTCCTGGACCGTGTCAAGAGCAAGTTTGACATTTTTCCAGACACGTTTGCTGGTGATGTTGCGAGAAACACCCCAAGCGATTCTTCGAAGTTTAAACGTCTCTAATGAGGTGGAAAACTGCCTTAAGCAGTTTCTTTTACTGTCTTTTGGCAGGAGGCAGCTGGGGGTTAGTAGTAGCCTCCAAAACAACGACCATAGGAGTGCCCCCTTTCACTTGTTATGCACCAAGAGACTCATTAGGAGATCCCAACTCCACCATGAATGCCAGAAATCGGGGCTCAGTTGTCTAGTCTCCCCACAACACCATTTTCAATTATGATATCCACTTTTGAAGGTTGAATTGCCATGGTGAGGTTTTCTGGAGCTGGGGTCGTGTCACAATGGGGCGCTTAATGTTCTTCAAGGATGAAACGGGCAAGTCCTCGGATGAGGAGCATCATGTTTGCCCACTACTCAAGATCCCAAGTTTGGAGGAGGCAATGTGCTCACGAGCTTGTTCAATGTATGAGTTTGGGATTCCAAAGGCAGCATACGAGTTGCCTTGGGCGTACATGAACAACGTAGTGGAGGTGAGTGGTCCTCCATAAAGCCGGCTTTGCCAGATGCAGAGAGCGATTTTTTCTTTGTTGACACTTTTTGTGAGAAAGTTTGCAACTTGATTTTCTTCTTGAATGGAGAGAAGATTGACGGTGCCATCGAGGACTTTGGAACGGATCTAGTGTCCATTGATGCTGATGTGTTTGGTGAGACCATTGAAATGTGTTGAATTGGCAAGGCTGATTTTTGACTAGTTGTCAACGTATTGGGGCGTAGGTTCCTTTTTTGGAACACCAACCTCTTCGCGGAGGTTTCGCACATAGGTGATTTTTTACGCCAATTTCATGGTGGCCACATACTTTACCTATGTGCTTCTGATTAAGACATGGGTCTTCTTCTTGCTGGACCAAGAGATTGCCACACCTTTGAGCAAGAAGATGAAGCCTATAATGCTACAACAATCGTCATGTTGTCCGCCAAAGTCGCCGTCACTATAGCACTACAACTGTAAAGAAGTCTTGGTGTCGTAAACAAGCTGCAACGTAGATGATGCTTTGAATTATCATAGGGCACGAGTCAGCTCCTTGAACGATCTGTGCGGATGAGTCTTTCTATAGGAAGCTAGACGTCTGATTACGAACTGTACATTGGGTCAAGTATAACTTGTTGTGTCCATGAGGGATCCAACGCACAAGCAATAGCCTACTTCATCTAGAGGACCTTGATGACTTTGCTGTGGTGGAAGTGATTGGAGTGGAGTGTCATAGAAGTTGTCAACAATGTTGAAACGTTTCACAGTTTTCTCGATATTCGTCTGCTACCGAAGACTGGTGGTGCATGCCTCGTGATTGTGACCGATGTCCATACCGAGGTAGAAGTTCACGTTTGGCATTGCTTTGATGGTAACTTCTGCTGCCATTGCCTTTGCTATTGCTTTTGTAAGGTCTTTGCTACGTCCGATGATGAGTATGTCGTCGATGTACACTAGGGCATAGCAATATGGTGTTAATGTCAATGAGTCTTAATGCAGAAAAAGGTAGTCGTCATAAGATGATGCTGTGAAGTTGAGGTTGTCGAGGATATTTCATAGTTTTGGTTATGAAAGGAGGGGTCTTTGCTTCATCTTGTAGAGGATTTTGACGAGCTTGAAAAATCGCGTAGTACCATCATCATATCTCTCTGGCTGCTTCATGTACATTCTTCTATCCATTTTGCTATTGAGAAATGCCTTATTGAATTTGAGCTAAACAATGTCCCAATCATTCACTATTGCAAGGGAGAGCAACATTCGCATTGTACTGTAGTGGCTCACTAGAGAGTAGGTGTCAAAGACGTCCTTCCCGGGTATCTGCATGAAGTCTTTTGCAACAAGCTACTTTGAAGTTATCGAGGTTGCTGTCTGCTTTGGTCTTCACACAGAAGACCCAATTCACTCCAAAAATTTGCTACCTTGGAGGAAGATTGATGAGTTCCCATGTTTCTTGGGTGATGAGATTGTTATACTCAATGTCAAGTGCCTGCATCCAACTTGATGCGTGAGGGGCGAACAAGGATTCAATGATGTTGGAAGGTTTCGAAGGTAGGTCGCTGGCCATTATCAAAGTAGCGAGAGTGTTGATAAGAAAAAATGCGTGAAAAGAGTCTTCCTCTTGATTGATGGTACAGGTCGTAAGAGATGTTGCTAGTGCTGTTATGTCGATGTCTCCGACTTGTTTTTGTAGGAGGTTTTGGAAGTACTCGAGCTCTGAATTGTGCTAGATGGTGGAGGATTCTCGGAGCCACCTCCCATTGCTTTGATTCTTGGCCTCCTCGAGCCGAGGAGCCTTTACTCGCTTGCCTCCTTCATCAGGTTGTTTTTTGGTGCGAGGCGATGATTGTCATCGTGCATCACGATTGTTTTTTTCGCCTCCACTTCCTTATCATGTGGCTCTTGTAGCTCCATCTCGGTGAGTTCTTGCTTCTCCATATCTGCCAAGAACTGCACGTTATGCTGAGCGATTGTCTCTGATGTTCTCACTTTTGTCTCTGTCCATGTCTTATAGGTGAGTTTCTTCTGGAAGACAACATCACGATTACCGATGTAGTGGTGGGTTGTGATGTCATAAAAGACCCATGCCTTTTGCGTTTCGCTCTGACCGATGTAGATCCCCCATGTAGCCTTGTCGTCAAGCTTACATTGCCATTCTTTAGGAACATGGTAGAGTGCCATGGAGCCAAACGTATGAAGAATGCTGATGTCAGGCCTTTTTTCATGCCACGTTGTGTATGGAATTGTTCTTGGGAGACTCGCTATTGGTAATCGACTTATGACCCACATTTTTTTTGGGATTGCTGCTCGCCAGCACTACTCTTGAAGCTTTTCTAATATTAACATGGATTTCAGTATCTCCTCGAGTATACGATTGTAATGTTCTACCACTTTGTTGTGTTGCGGAGTGTGGGGTGTCGATTTTTGTTGTTTGATGCCTTGCTCCTTAAGCAGAGCGGCAAAGTCATTGCTGGTGAACTCGCCAGTGTCTCTGAGCGGAGAATCGGGAGCTTAATCATGGCTTTGCATTCCACTTGTGGAAACCACTCACAGAAGGTTTCAAGGAATGTATCGCGACTGATGAGAGGATATATCCACCTGTACTTGGTGGCATTGTTGACGAAGACCACAAAGTACTTGTGTCGAGTTTAGGATTTGGCCAAGGGTCCGTTGATGTCCACGTGGACCAAGTGTAACTTGTCAGAAACATCTATTTTTGTTGTTGAAGGGAGGATTGGTACACCAACTTTGACTTTAACACAAGGTTCATAGGGGTGACCTTGATCATCCTTGACGATGGTGAGACCATCGACGAGTTTATTTGAGAGAAGTAGTTGGAGCTGGTGATTATTGATATGTCCAAGGTGGAGATGCCAGCGTTCCGGTGTTACTGGCTTTTCTGGAGAAAGGTTGACAACTGCTGCAATATCCTGTTGGAGACTACGCGGGTAAAGCTGAAGTCTGATCATGCCGTTGCTTGGGAATTCTCCCTTTGCAATGACCTCTCCTATGACAGTGATATTAAAGAGCTCCATGTCTTTTGAGGTGAAGCGTAGTCCCTTCATTATCAGTTTTTCTATGGAGATGAGGTTCGCAAAGATGTCACGAATGTAGAGCACATTATTGATGGCGACATCAATGTTGTTGTGTGCACGATCTTTGAGATTACCGATGCAATTGATAGGTTGTTTCGCTATGTTCCCCACCATCACCGTAGAATTGTTTGGGTATGACTTGAGGTTGTGTATGATGCTGATATCCTAGGTGATGTGTTCGTTGCTTCCGCTCTCCAAGTAAAAGATATCCGGGTGTCGTAGAAGTTGCTTCTTTTTAGCTCTAGAAAGGTTTGCATAGTAGAAGAAGCCATACTTTCGTCCCACTTCTTCTACTGCCTCCTTGGTGTTGTTGGGATCATCTTCACCTGGTGCTTCTTCGTCTGCTGCTCGTCCTTGCTTTTGAAGTGGAGAGCTTGTTATTGTTTGATTGGTGCCCCTTGTTAACGCGGTATAAGCCTTGATGGTTTGATGCCTTCTCTTTCTTGCTGATGTCGTTGTCGCATCCAACAATCTTTCTCAATGTGTCCTTTTCTGCTACACTATCTACACGTGATTGCAGGACATTGCCCGAAGTTTTGGGGGTTGGAGATGAGGGATGCAGTGTTCGACGACATTTGTTGGGGAGTGGATGATGACATCCTTCTTTGGCTCGGGGTGGACAATGGTGAAAATGAGGGGAACGAGCTTTCGGTGGAGTACGAATTGTCCTTCATTTGTGAGGATATCTTGGAGCCATGGTGAGCAAGGTTAACGAGTGCTTGCTCAGGGTGCTTTTCCAGCTGCTTGTCACGTTGTTCCTCAAGCAACATCATACAGATGAAGGTTTGCATTGGAGTCCAAGAATCCCCATGCGTTGAAAGGGAAACTACTGGGTCACGCTACCGCGGGGCCTAGCAGGTGCCAGCGCAAAAATAAACCCTGAAACCCTGAGTGTAATGAGGGAGTAGGCTTGTGTAGAGTTTGTATCTCAAAAGAGGGTGTAGATTTGAACAACATGTAAAAGAAAACAAAAAGGGAATCTTGACTCCCCATTGATGGATCGGGGATTCCCACGGACGCCCGTCAGCCGGAGTCCCCGGCAAACCACGCCCCCCAGTCCCCACCGCCTCCCTACAGCCCACCGGATGCCCGTTCTATCGCGACCCTCAATCGCGAGGGCCTCGATCGACGAGCGGGTGGGTGGGCTGGTGGGCTGCGAGACGCGGGGGGGGGGGGGGGGTGGCGGCGGTTGACGAAGTGCCAACCGACAGATTTAAGCCGGAAATTCATCCCCCCACCCCTCGATGCTATTGCGACCCTCCATCGCTGCCGTCGTGATGGAGCGCCGCATTCTAGCACGGCATGCCCGATTTCGCCATGCTTACGTAGCGACAAGCGTCGCTATTTTAACATAGTGAAAATGGGGGGGGTGGATTGGGCTTCTTTTTGCTGGACAGGGGCGGATGAGGCTTATCGTTTTGGCGGAGGGGCGGATGAGGCTTATCATTCCGTCGGATGGACGGATGGGGCTTATCGTTCCGACGGAGGGGCGGATGGGGCTTATTGTTCCGACAGAGGGGTATATGAGAGTCACGAGTGACAAAATAGGGGGGATCGGTGATTCCACTGTTGTCTGAATCCCTTAGTTTATCGATCCTTCTGTGTCTTTGCATCGGCTACCTGTTCACCACTTAGGCTTCGCTAGAAGTAAAAATGAAGTAATCCAAAATTGTGGGTATGGCTGAAGTTTCCCGAAGAAGAGATCGTCTGCATGGAATTCCAGTGTCCTTCGCACTAGTTACACCGCTTCTCTCCGTGTCCTGCCCGCGGGCAGAAGCTTCCCCTCATCCTGCAGCCGTTGAGTAACCTGGGAGCCAGCAGGCTTCATGCCTCCGCTCTTCCTTCCCATCCCTCGTCCGCTCTCCCATTCGCAGCGTCCAGCGTGGCGGGGAGCCTTTCTCCCTCGGCATTCGTCCCCGCGCCTTCTCTTCTCGCGCTGCACCGCCGCAGTCAGCTCCACTCGCAACAGCCTGAACGCCGGCAGCAGCAACAGTGACAGCAGCAGTGGCAGCAGCAGCTACCAAAGCAGGAGCAGCACCAGCAGGTACAGCAGGAGCGCCAGCGTGGAAGGCGCAGCGATGGCTCCTGGTGAGGCAGGCTCGAGCGCAGACGTGGCCACAGCGAGTGGCAAGGAGGGGGCCCCATCGCACAGCCCAGACGACGTGCGGCAGAAACTGCAGCAGACCTTGGCAGAAGATAACAAGGGTGAGTGGGTGGAGTGGGGGGTTGGGTAGGGAGGTGGGTGGGTGGGGGTTCCTGTGGGGGGGGGGGGNAGGGGGTGGGGCGGGGAAGGTGGGTGGGCAGTGGGTGGCTTGCGGGATTGGCGGATGAGGTGGGTGGGTGAGGGGGTGAGTGTATGCAGTCAAGCAGCTGGGTGAGCGACCAAGGTACTTGAGCGTGCACACGAGCGTGTGAATGGGTGCGATAAGTTTTTGTGCCGTTCCACTGGCTGAATAATCGGCGCCGCTGCATTGGTGGACTAGACTCCGTTCCATCCTCACTGTTCGACTGAAGCAGGCTGTCGGCCTCGCCTGCGTCATGTGCCGCATCTTGCACCCTATCGCGGCTCCTCCAGTTGCAGCGCACAGGAGGGTGGTCCCGTGCGCACGGAAAAATCTTCTTAACTGCTCTACCATGTCAATCTTCTTCACTGTGCCGTTTCTGCCATCGCGCGCTTTCTCTCCTCTTGCACCCTGTCTGCTCTGCGTTGTGTTGTTGCTGCTGCCATGCAGCCATACCTTTGTTCCGTAGGTCTTGCTGTTTTTGCGTGCCGTTTGCATTGAGCCTGAATGCTAAGCGGCCGACAGAACGCATGTGCAGTGCTTTGCTGAGATGCGATGCGACAACTGAGCAAGAACAAACGATGTGAGTGTGTCACACATGCATGGGACACACACCTGACAATGAAGTGAAAGCTTGGAGTGTGCCGCATGCAGGGCTGTTAGATCGGATCGGATTTCTGATCCGAATCCGTTCTAACAGCAAAAAAAATCCGAATCCGATCCGAAATGGCATCGGATCGGATTCCGATCCGGTCAGTTCGGATCGGATCGGATTCGGATTCGCCGGCGAAATGATCGGATCGGATCGGATCGAATCCGAACTGAATCCGAACTGAAACCGAATTGAACCCGAACTGAATCCGAACTAAAATCCGAACTGAAATCCGAAACCGGACTGAAAACAAGGCGCACAAGGCGCAGTGCGGATGCACAAGGCGCAGCGCGGGCGCAGGCGCAGCAGATTGCAGCAGCCTGCAACCTGCAACTTGCAAGCGCAGGCGCCATCAGGAGCAGCAGAAAGCGGAAGCGCAGTCAGCAGCAGAACAAATCCGAACTGAAGTGCCAAAATCTGAACCAAAGTCTCTCAAAAACAGCTTAAGTGTCAAAATCCGAACTTATCCGAACTAAAACTCACAAATCCGAACTTATCTGATCAAATCTGAACTTATCCGAAGTTCATTTTTCGGTTCGGATTGGTTTCGGTTTTTCCAAGGAAAAGATCGGATCGGATCGGATCCGAATCCGAACTTTAAAGTTCGGATCGGATCGGATCCGAATCCGAACTTTAAAGTTCGGATCGGATCGGATTCGGATTTTAAAGTTCGGATTCGGATAAATCCGATCCGAACCCGATCTAACAGCCCTGGCCGCATGGGACAGGACATGAGACGCTGCACCAGACTAATGGTCACATCGTCAACTCCTGCAGTGCCAGTGTGCCCTTCACCTTGTGGGAGCCCCCCCCACCCCGCCCCATGCCACCTCAGTGCTGTGCCACGCCATATCATGTTGTGCCGTGGCGTGTCATTGCTCTGCAGTGATGTGCTGATGTGCCGTGCCGTCCCATGCCCTGCCGTGCCGTGCAGTGCTGTACCATACCATGCCAAGCCGAGCCATGCCTGCTGTGCTGTGCCGTGGTGGGTCATGCACTGTCTGTGACTGTGCGTGGTGTCCTCAGGTGGGTGGGACAGGCTGTGGCAGGATGGGCTGACGCCGTGGGACCTCAAGGGCATCACGCCGGCCGTCGCCCACCTGCTGCGCGACGACGCAGATGCGGCGTTTGCTCTGCTGCCGCTGCTGGCGGGCAAGCACGTGCTCGTGCCTGGGTGTGGAACGGTGTGTGGAGGGAGTGGCTGGGTGTGGCTATGATTAACCTTCAGGCGAAACGAAAAAAACGGTTTGTTTCGTTGGGCAAAATATACAGGCGAAAGAAACTTTCTTTCGCTGAAAAGAAACTGAGCCTTAAAATCTAAAAATTTAGAACCTCTGCCAGGCTGGGGGGAACGGGTGGAGGATAGGGAAGGGGTGGGCGGGGTTGGAAGGTGTTCACGGCTCCTGTAGAGGCTCCTGTGGAGCAGGGAAAAGACATGTGTCAACACACTTTGTGGCTGGCTATTGACACAAAAAGATCTTTTTTACAATGTGTAGCTTCAATTGTTATAACATTTCTACGTCAGTATGGAATGCAAGAGTCACAGCTGTCTGGGACTGACTTAGAAGTTGCAGAGGTATGTTGATGAGCAAAAACACATTCCGAAAATTTTAAGTTTGCTGCAAAATGTATTTTTCGGCCTTATTTTTCGCTTTTTTTCTTTAGCCGTTTAATTCGCCCAAAGGAAAGTTTCTTTCACCTCAAGGTAAATCATAGGGGTGTGGAACGGTGTGTGGAGGGAGGAAGAGGGAACATGACATGATTCTTGCGGAGGACGAGGGATAAAGGTGGGGGGCGCGCAGGGGGGGGGAGTGGGGTGTGTGCAAGCAGCAGGACGATAGCTGAGGATGAAGGCAGGAGCAAGGACCTTCCAGGTTCCCTGGTGTGTCGAGTGAATGGCGGAAACTGGAACCGAATTGAAACCGACTTAAGGGTTTGAAGTTCCGGTTTTCAGTCAGTGTTTTTCCGGTACTCCTCTTAGAAATCCAGAAAAAGCAGGGACAGAGCCTCTGTCACAGAGGCATGGGCTATGGGGGCAGTGTGTGCGTGGTAAGGGGGCAGTGACATGGGCAAGGAGGCAAACAAACAGGGCAGGGGAAGGGCCGAATAGAGGGCCCTTTCTTTCTTTTTCAGATTCGGTTTCGAGATCAGCAATTCTCGGTTTCAGACCCGAAGTTGAAAGAGAACTGAAACTGAACTCGGGACACGGGGCCCAGGAAGGCGATCGTGGCGGCCGAGGATGCGAAGGTGGCCAAGTACAGGGCGGCCGTACGTTGCGGCTACTCCATGATTCCGCTGGCGTGGGAGACCCTGGGCGGCATGTCGGACCAGGTCTGGGTCTTCCTTGCCCGCTAGGCAAAGATCTGTCTGGCACAGGGCCCTCGACGTTGCTTGGCCGAGACATTTGAGCCTTGGGCCCAGCCGTCCGTGGCTGCATTGGCGCAGCACGTATCCATTGCTGACATTCGTAGCAAGTGTGCGGCCATTCTGCTTCTCAGCGTCACGCATGGCAAGTCCCGTGGGACTCGTCCTGAGGAGCAGGTCATGCTCCTGGCTCGGGTGGCAGGGTTGGTGAGCACATTGGCACTCTTGGGCGTAAGTGGGGTTGAGCCAATTTTCTTCGGCAGATAGCTGACCTCGCTCGCCACCTTCTTGTGCCATAGGTGGCGGTGCAACTTTATACCATGCGGTTGTCCCTGTCCATGGCGGCACAGCTTTTGTTCTTTCTGAACGGGGAAAAGAAATGAACTTGGTTTGGGTTTTGATTCCTCTCTTTTTTTTTTTTTCTTTTCTTTCTTCGAGTCCTGTTCAAGAGCGGTGCAATCCCTAGGTTTGAGAGTCGGAAGTTGTTTTGAACTCCCCAAGGGCCTTTCCGCACACACTTCTCCGTCAGTGTTTGCTGTCGACCCCGGCTTGACTCTTCAACTCCTCTTCCCCCTTGTTGTCCTCGTCCTCGTCCTTGTCTTCGTCCTTGTCGCCATCGCCGTCGCCGTCGCTGCTGCCGCTGCTGTCAACCTCGTCGTCGTCGTCGTCGTCGTCGTCATCGTTGTCGTCGTCGTCGTCGTCGTCGTTGTCGTCGTCGTCGTC